>PVKN010032189.1:0-12310 GCA_004027915.1 Capromys pilorides
CCTCTGTCTCAGCCTCCCAGAACACTGGGACCACCATGCCCACTCTCTCTTATGTTTTAGACACTTTTACTTGGATGACCCTGGGTTCCCCTCGATAGAAAAAGCTTGTGGAACTGTCAATCAAGGGTCTGTAAGTGATCATGTGACCCAAATTAAGCCAATCAGAAGCTTCTCATAGGAATGCTCTGGAGGTTCCTCACCTGCCTAGCAGGAAAAAAAAAAAAAAAAAAAAAAAAAAAAAAAAAACGATAAAGACTGTTTAAGAGGTTTTGGCTACTTCCTACTACATAGATCTTTGGAACCCTCTCTTTGAAGATACAAATAATTGACTTGTTTCTCATTTTAACTGGTTCCCCCCACCCCACCCCCCTCCCCTCCCCCCCGCACAAGTTAGCCAGAATCCATTTTCGTGCAGGAATCAAATGAAGTGTTCCTTCTTAAAATTCTCGCGTGCATCCTGGAGCCTACAGCAAAGGGCAGGGAAAATGTGGAGGCCCAGCTTTTATATCTGCGGCTCAGCCCCGGGCCACCTCCCTCCCCTGGACCCTCCCTCAGCAAGCAGCCTCCACCTCGGCCCCAGGGACCCCGGCGTTCTCCACGTGCGCTGTACCTGTTTCCATGCCTGCTGTGCCCACATCCTCACCTGGAAACCTCCCTGCAGCTACTGTCAGTGGTGGCTGGTGGCTGGCCGCAGGGCAGGCCCTGGCTCCCTCCGGCCTGACAGACGGCGACTGCTTTCGGTCCTCTCTCCAGGCAGAGCGCGACCCTCCTCCTGCACCGTCCTGCAGCTCCCAGGAACTCGTGGAGCCAGGAGAGGACACGACTCGCATTGCACTCTGCTCTGTGCGCTTCACTGAGATGCCTGAAAGGCCGGGTGCCTCAATACACTCTCAATCCTGAATAGTTCCAGTTTACAACGGCGTTGGCGGATGAGACTCCACCCGAAGCTGCGGAGCATCTGTGGAAGGCGGGCCAGGCCCTGTCCTTCCCTGGATCCGCGCCGGCATCTACATATCTCCAGGTCATGTCCTGAGCCCACTTCAACGACCCAAGATGATGAGCGTTGTGGTTTCCACAGCACTGGTTAAAAAGGTTGCTGCCAGTCAATCTCGGGCCAGGGTACTTCCACCTTCTAGGCCTCAGTTTCCCCATCTGAGGATATGAATTCCACTTGCATCCTAGTGAGGGTTTATTTACTAAGCAAGCACTGTACCAGGCATTACCCTAAGTGCTTTACACATAGTAATTCGTTTAATACTTGTAACAGCATCCTAAGACAGGCCCTATTTTACAAATGAGAAGACTAAGGTGCAGAGTACCAGGTTGCAAGGATAATACCTCGATAAGATGGAAGATTTCATGGAATTACTTAGCACAGGACCCAGGAGATAGCAGATAGGGTGGCAGCTATTTGTTCTGGGTCCCAAAATGCATATGTGGAAGTCCTGACCCCTTATATTTACAGGCAGAAGCTGTGAAGGTGTGTCTGAGGTTAAATGAGGTCATAGGGCAGGACCCAGATCCTATAAGCTTGGAGTCCCTCTAAGAAGAGCAACAGATAGCAGGGATGTCCACGTACAGAGAAAATGCCATGCAAGGATGCAGCACAAAGCCAGTCATCTGCAACCCAAAGAGGGAGACCTTGGGGGCAGCGGAACCTGCCAGCGTCTTGATTTGGGGCTTCCAGCCTCGAGCCCTGAGAGACATAAATGTGCATTCTGCAGGCCACAGGCTGTGGGG
This sequence comes from Capromys pilorides, assembly GCA_004027915.1. Taxonomy (NCBI): domain Eukaryota; kingdom Metazoa; phylum Chordata; class Mammalia; order Rodentia; family Capromyidae; genus Capromys; species Capromys pilorides. The sequence goes on from PVKN010032189.1 coordinate 1,741, forward strand.
CTAGATGGTGACATCCTTAGCAAAGCAGTTGCTTTTTAAGAAAAAAAGTTTTAAAAGAGAGTACAAAGTAGAGTTACAACAAAAAAAAAATTACAAGTGATACAGAATTCCACTTAACAAAGTAATATGAATTTCACAGTATTTGTTGTAATATATAATGTTGTCTTCCAACCAGTTTATTCATATTATCAGATATATGCGTGTAAAATTGGAAGAATAAAGAAATGTATGTTTCAGTCAGGGTTTTACTAGAGGAACAGATATAACACAAGATGCACCAGTCCCAGAGTCAGATGAGGAAACGACAGTATCTCCAGGTCTTGCTGTGTAATTCAGGCTACTTTAAATTACGAAAGCTCCAGTAATTTTGAGCTAAATAAACCTTCCCTCCCTAAGCTTGCCTATGGGGTATTTGTCCCAGCAATGAAAGAAGAGTAACTAAGACAGAATTTGGTACCACAGGAGTGGGGTCGTTGCTGTGGGTAAACATAATCATGTGGATTACAAGCTTTTGGGAATGGCTTATGGGAAGAGATAGGAAAGGACTGGACATGTCACCTACAATAGAAGCACTGGAAGAGCTTTGGCTCTTCTGTAAGGCAGATTCTAGTCAGAGCTCAGACCAGAAGACTGATAGAAGTCCTGCCTGTAAAGACCAGGCTGCAGAGGTTTCTGCTGGGAAGAGGGACTGCACTGGTTGTTGGACTCCAGATCATTTGTGTCTCATCTTGGCAAAAAGTTTGTCTGGATTTTGCCTGTGTCCAGAGACTTTGCCTGAGACTGAAATTAAACATGAAGGACTGATTAATCTTTCAAAGGAAATTTCAAAGCACTCAAATATTGGGGCAGTGGCATAGTTATTGCTAGGGGCTCTTAGTCAAATATATGTTGAGAATAAAGAGCCAAGAGCCCAGCAGAATGATTTAAAATGTTGTGAGCTTGGCCAGAAAGAAAGTGCCAGGGGCTGGGGAGATATTGCAATAGAATAAGCACTTGCCTGGCAAACACAAGGTCTTGAGTTCAATCCCTGGTTCCAAAAAAAAAAAAAAAAGAAAGAAAGCAACAGAAAGACTGTGGACTGCAAAGATAGAGCTGAGCTCTCCATTGCCCAGGAGGAACAAGAAACTAGAAAAGTGTCCTGAAGTCCTGAGGGCATCACAGGAAGTGGCAGGTTCTCATCCTTTGCAGCCTCAGAATCACAAGGGTGAGGGATGCAGTGGATCATCCTGGACATGGTGGCACCCTAGCCTCTCTTCCAGACCCTGAAGCGCAGGATGGCAGGGTCTCAAGGTCTTGTTATGTAATTCAGGCTGCTTTAAACTATGAAACCACCAGTAACTGTGAGCTAAATAAACCTTCCCTTCCCTAAGCTTCTGTGTCGGGTATTTGTCCCAGCAATGAGAGAAGAGTAACTAAGACAATGTGTAAAAAAATGAGAAGAGAAATAGCACAAACATTTGAAAAAAGGAAAATGAAACAAATTAAAGCCTTAACTGCTTCTGTCCACAGTCCAGCAGAAATGCACACCTTACTCCAGGAAATACACCCCATCCACAAACCCCTGTCCTCTTCATGATAAAGTCAAAAGTCAAGCATTGTTTGTAAGATGGATGGAACTGTCCAAGTCACCCCTCCAACCCAGTCATCCCACCTGCCTATCTCCTCCAGTATAGTGGAAGCATAGAATTTCCACCCATGTTCAGAGGTAGAGCTTTAGGAAGCTGATTGGCTCGATACATATATCGGCTGGTTAATCCACTGAGGAGTTCATGGTGCTATTAGGTAGTAGAGGTAGGTGGGAAGATGTGGGTCACTTGGGGACATGACTGCAAGGCTGCATCTCCCTCCCCAGCCCCTTCCTCTGCTGCCTCCTTGCTGCTGTAGGCTGAGTGCCTTCTCCTCCACCATGTCCCCCTGCTGTGCTGTTTCCACCTTGGAGTCCAATGACTGTGGCCTGAAACTGTGACCAAAGAGAACCCTCTCTCCAATTGTGAGCATCAGCAATTTTGCCCTAGCACTGGAAAGTAACGACGTCACCCTCAAGTCCAGCAACACACTCTTCACACTTTCTTGAACACACCAGGCCTTCACACTTCACTATTTCTTCTTCCTGGGCCCCCATCTCCTCCCGTGGCTTCACCCGACTCTCTCCTCTGGCATGGGTCAAGGTGGTGTGAGTGGATTCATGCCTTTATTATGGAGTACGTTCTTGCACGGGTGGAACTGGGTCAATTGTCCAGAAGCGGTGCTATGAAGTGAAGCCACCTCTCAGGCTTGGCCCCTTTCCCACTCACCTGCCAGCAGTCCCGTTTCCATCATGAGCAGAAGCAGCAGGATGCAAACACCTGTATGCCCTGCCTTGGACTCCCCAGCCTCCAGACCTGAGAGCCAATGAAGCTTCTTTCAAATGGTCTGGTATAATAATGCCAGGTAGACCCAGACAACCTGCACAGTTGATAGTCACGTGCAGTGAGTCCGGATAGAAGCCACCGTGATGACCAAAGCCACCTTGATCCATTGCCAAGTACTTAGGGCCTCTGCTAGGGGTCCAAAGGCTCATCTGAAAGCTCCGGGGTAACCCATGCTGGCTCTGTGCCACATGCTGGTCTAAAAGAAGGTGGGCTCTGCGATGACTTCCTGGTACCCGGAATCAGATGGAAGAAGAATTATTCTTCAAAAAGAAACTTGGTGAGCGTAGAGATAAACTCATGCGTGAATGCTCCAACGTTTTCCATCAAGGAGCCAGACTAATGCAAGAAAAAGGAATAATCTCCCAGCAAATGGTGCTAAAGCCATGAACCCATACATTGAAAAATTAATTTAGATCCGTACAGCACATCACATACAAAAACTAAATCAAAATGGATTAGACACCTAAATATAAAATCTTCTAAGGGAAAATATTTGTGAACTTGAGCCGGGAAAACATTTCTTAGAAATGACATTCATTGAGCTGGTGAGATAGCTCAGCAGACTAAGCACCTGCTTAGGCAAGCACAGGGACTGGGGTTTGATCCCCTATACCACATGCCACACCAAGTCTGCCCCCAGGCACACTGAGCTTGCCACCAAGACCAGGTGTGGTGGTGCACGCCTGTAATCCCAGTGCTGGGGAGGCTGAAAACAGGAGGATCACTACAAGTCTGAGTTTCATAGTGAGACCTCGTAACAAACACATAAAAAAAAAAAAAGTGACATTAATAGCACAATCTACTAAAGGAACAATTAAAAAACTGAATTTCATCAAAGCTTAAATTTTTTTACTCTTTAAAACACACCACCTAGTGTGAGGACTCAAAAAAAAGGAAAATAAATAGATAAATAAATAAACAAACAAATAAATAAATTTGGGGGAGTACCAGGAATCAAACTCAGGACCTTGCATTTTCTGTATCCTCAACCCCTATAATTTTTTTCTTTCTTTAAAAGAATGACTTAACTATGAAATGCATTTGGAAGAGTCAAAAAAATTAAAGTTTATTGAAAGTGTTAATGTTTAATTGTTTGACCAATCTTACATACCTATATCTATTAATCTAAACAGATTTGATGATGAAAATATGTAATACAACCATTGTTAAATTTTTGTTCTTGTTTTGAAATTCTGTAGTATACATACTCTTGCTTGTTACTGTTTTTCTATCTTTGTTTCTGCTATTTTTACTCTTTAAAATAAAATTTTAAATAAAATAAAAAATAAATAAAACACATCGCCAAGAAAAACAAAAGCACAAAGCACAGACTGAAAGAAAATGTTCACAAAACACATAAGGGGCTTGTGCTGGGTATAAGGAGTGCTTACAACTTAATAAGACAAGCAACTCAAATTTTTAACAGAGAAAAACTCTGGGTGGATAATCCACCAAAAGACGTATAGCAGTAGATCAAAATCTGTATGGAGAGATGCTTCATGCCATCAGAGATTATAAAACACTAATCTAAGTCACAACTAAGGTGCTACCACACACCTATTAAAATGGTTGCATTTTTTAAAATACTAATAACACCAAGAGTTGGCAAGGATGGGTGTGGTGCAGCTGTAATCCTGAGACACTGATGGTGCAGCTTGGCACAGCCTCTTTGAAAAACAATCTGCAAGTTTCCTAAACTTCTTACCGGTAACAGAGCAGTAACTCCACCTACTCCAGACGCGTGCAAGTGTCAACACAAGACATCCACGTGATGGCTCAGGGCAGTGGCATTCACAAGAGCCAGAAACCCAACAATTTGTCCGGTTTGCCACTTGATGAGTGGGTAAGAAGACGTACATAACATGAAGCAAAAGAAAGAACAGACTTGTCACGTGAGATAACTTAGGTGAATCTTGAAGGCACACAGGGGAGAGAAGCCAGGCACGTGAGTCTGCACAGCATTCGCCTCTGGGTATGTGGATTTCCTAGTTAAGGTGGACCACAGAGACGACCACACCCCACGGTCCCTGCAGCTGGCAGCGGGAGGGGGGAGGGGCTGTCGAGAAAAGGAACCGAGAAAACTTTGGGGTGTGTCGGAAGCATTCTAAAACTACATTTGGAGAAAACGGTGTCATAAAAATTTGCTAAAATTCATTGAACTGTACATTTAAAGTGGGTCAATTGTAATGTACATAAATTAGGCCTCAATAAAGCTGTTTAAAAAATAAATGACACTCCTTAAAGGAAAAAAGAAAGAGAAAGCTGAGTGCTGGAAGAGACACCTATTAGCCCTTTTTAGGAGTAAACAAAAGTAAATTCTCACATCAGAAAAGTAAAGAACGGGTTGGGGAGATAGCTCCATGGCACAAGTGTCTGCAGAGCAAGCGCAAGTTCGTGAGCTTGAACCCCTGTCCCGCAAAAAAAGAGAAAAAAAAAAAAAGAACAAGAACTGGCCCACTCCCCCTAAGCTGGGAGTAGCAGGACCTACAGAGCCCAGCGCCTTGGCCTGGCAAGCGCGCTCCACCACGAGATGGCTCTCCCCTCCCTGTGCGCATCCTCTGCCACAGCGGTCATACAGCACCTCCTCACTCTTCTGCGGGGCGCGAAGAGTATCTGACACGGAGCGCAAGGCCCCCGGGCCTGTGTCCTCAGGCAGTCCACGTGAGCCGCGGTTGTTCTGCTCCCCTGAGCGGTGTGAGGGCTCGGCATGCTCGGGTTGATTTGGTGCTTTTTGTATATTGCTCATCTGGCAGAGAATTACTACTGTGCTCTACAAGTTCCCACAGATGGCTTTATTTTCCATTGCTATTAAATTGGTTTTGAACAAGACATAATTCTTCAAGTGCCTAGTGAGCTCTCTGGGTTTGCTCAGGCAAGATTCCATAAAAATGTAAATAATCGGGACACTTCTGGGATTATTTATCACAACTGACTTGTGGCTGTAAATTTATGTGTTAATTTCAGCTATAAGCTTCAGCGGGGAAAAGATGAACAGTTGAAAATAGATTCCTCCATCTCACACCCTCTCTGTGTTCCCATTTCTCCTCTGCTTCCCGGGAACGCACACGGAAATGGCTCACAAACGCCCTAGAAGAACTGACAGGACTGAAAAGAAACCTGATGGCCAGCAGGGAGAACCATCCTCAGCGGGCACAGGCTCGGCCCCCGTTCCTGTCCCCTTGCTGCCAGAGCCCCAGCTGCGCCGGCCTCGCTCCCTTCCCTCCTGGCGGCTCCTGCCTCAGGACCCTTGCATGTGCTCCTTTGGTTTATGATGTCACTTACGATGCCGTGTTGTCGCCTTCGCGCCCCATTCAGCCTCCCTCCTCCGGCCCTTGGTTCGGGATCTCACATCCGGAGGAAGAAGCTCCGTGTTCTCCGCCCCCAGTCAGACCACTCCACCCTCGGGAGGCAGCCTGGTCCTTCTTCATTTTTGTGGGCTTTCGAAACTTAAATGTTTGCGTCTCCTCTGCGCTACTGCAGACTTTGGTGAGGGCTGGATCGCGGGCCGGCGTCCCCAGCGCCTGGCCGAGAGCGGACGAGCGATGAATCTGTTGACTGCACCTGTGGTCCTCTCATGGCCAGGACCACAGCTGGGCCCCGTGCCTGCCCAGTTCCTCCACCCTGCTCTGTCCGCGTGTTCCTGGAGATTACTTTACTCCCCTGGTACTTGCAGTGGGTCAGAAACATTCTGAATCATCCTGCGAGTGCCAAGCAGCCGAGGGTCCGGGAATTCACATCGCCCAGAAGGCAGCCTGTGCCCGGCAAGGAGGCAGATGCACATTTGCAATCAGCAAGCTCCCTTGTCCCGAGGGGGTGAGGACAAGCGGCAGCTGGCACTGCCCCTGGGCTGCCCCGCCAGCCCCGACCACGCGGCGGAGCCTGGCCTTGCCTGACTCTTTCTAACTCTTCTGTTCTCTGCCCCCCCTCTCCGCATTTCCCTCCTCATAAATCACATCTATGCAAGCCTTCCTCTCTGGATCTGCTTCTGGGGAGCCCCATCTGAAACACACAGCCTTCTGCTGGAGGAGGTTCTCGCGGAGCTGTGATTAATATCATAAATCCCAGCGCGAAAGCCTTCCACCCAGACAGGCCATTTGCTGGCCCAGACAAAGTAGTGATGGGAGTCTGTAACCAGCGGGGCAGGGTCGCGTCTGGGAGCTTAATCCGGCTCTGCCTGAACAGTCACTGACAGGACCTACCGCCCCTCTGAGAAGTGTGGGGGTCTCCCAAACTGAACATGCAAGCCTGGGAGCAAGATCGCCTGGGGCACAAGCCAAGATCCCTGGCCTCTGCTCTTCCACTGTATTCCAGCTGAGCTCAGGACAGGGCAGCACCCAGCTCGAGGACAGAGAAAAGGAGGGCCAGCTGGCTAGGAGATCTGGGCCAGGGCTGAGGCACAGGCTGAGATCCGTATAGTAAAGAAGTTTTCAGCCTTAGGAAGTAAACTCCTCCTTCCATTAGAAGAGGTCTAAAGAACATGTGCATAGGGGCTGAGGCGATGCCCAGTGGGCTAAGGGCCTGCCTGGCAAGCACAAGGACCAGGATTCAAGCCCTGGTACCACATACTGTACAGCCACAGAACCCTGGGCATGCTGTGCAGGCCCCCAAACCAGGCATGGTGGTGCACACCTATAATCCCAGCACTGCGGAGGCTGAAACAGGAGGGGCACTAGGAGTCTGAACTGCATAGCAAGACCATGTACTAAATAAATAAAAGATTTAAAAACAAAAGAATAGGTGCATGTCTATTGAGAAGTTACTATGGAGAAAAGTGACAGGGTATTGAAAAAGAGGGGAAGCTCGAGAGGATGAAATTAGCAGAAAAGAGGTCTCTAAAGAGGCCCCTGTGGAGCAAGTAGAAGCCAGGAAAGAATCAGCCCCTTTGGAAAGGGCAGAGTGGAGTGCACGCTATGGCCTCCCAAAGCCCTCCACGTCCTGATTGCAGACACAGGGGAGCATATTACGTCACATGGCAGAGGGACTGATCGTGTGTACGGAGATTATGTGGGGTTACTCAGGTGGGCCCTCTGCAAAACCCCTTCTGAGGGAAAAGGGGATCCAATGAGTCAGTGAAGATGTGACGATGGGGTGACAGGACCCAGGGTACAGCCACAGCCTGGCAGGCAAGCAGCCTTGGCTCCTGGAGCAGGGCAGGATATGGATTCTCTCCTAGAGGAGGCTTTTACCCTGGCTGACTGCTTGGGGATTTCTGACTTCTGAAGCTGGAAGATTAAAAGATTGTGCTGTTCATTGTCACTGCATGAAGAAGAGGCTAAACAGATGCCCCAGGGAGAAACAGCATCTACAAAGTCCCAGTCTTGGAGGGGGCGGGGCAGCTTTCCAAGCACTGGAGAAGTAGAAGGCGCCCGGGGAGCCAGGCCTTTAGATGAAGGGGAGGCATGGCTAGGGCCAGGCAACTTGGCCCTATAGACTGCTCTCACCAAAAGCTTGTGTTCTAAGATTAATGAATAAGCTTTAAAAGTTTTAATACACAGCTGGGCATGGTGGCACATGCCTGTAATCCTAGTATGTGGGAGGCTGAGGCAGGAGGAGGAGGAGTTTGAAGCCAGTCTGGACAACATAAGGAGTCTAAGGGTCCAAGCTTAGCCTGGACCACAGAGTGAGACCCTGTCTCCAAAAAGACTTGTAATCAAATCTGGGCTGCATTTTTCCAAGATCGCTCTGGCTGTTGTGTGAAGCAGTGGGTTCTGGCTGCAGGGGTGTGGCTTTTGATGGGGACAGTTAAGAGGAGAAGTACAGAGGCCACCAGGAGGCCCCTACAGAAATCAGGGCAAGAACCGTGGCTTGGACCAACACAGTGGGGACACAGGTAAGGAGACAGTTGCAGGATACCTTTTGAACACTGAATTATTGGTTCTGAAAAAAATCAGATAAAATCATTTGGACATCGTACTGCCAGGGGCCCCTTGATCAAATAAATCCAGCTTTTCAGAGGCCACATGTTGAGTCCTGACAGTGGCAAATTGTGTCACCACACAGGTGGTCCCAGAGCAGAGACTTGGGGATGTTCTGGTAAAGCGTAGAAGGTAAAAGACAAATGACTGCCCACTGAGAAGGAAACTTCCCCATGCAGGGAGAGGTCAGAAAGTTGTTTGTGAGGAAAATCACGTGGTCTCCCAAGCAGCCAAAAAGTTACAACCTACCTGAATTCCATGAAAACTCTCAAGTTCGCACTCCAGTTGGAAGGTACAAAAATGAGCACAGATCCTTCAGGAATTTAGATTTGATGCAAGTTTATCCCAAGACCTGCCAACAGATGTTACCAAGTGTTGGAAATGTTAGAATTATGCCTCCTGACAGAAGTGTGAAGCAAAATCAGAGTTCTGATTTTATTTCTGAGCCTGGCAGGAGGATCATGTTTGTCCTTGGGTGACCTTCCTGAGAGCCACTGTCCCTCTCAGCAAGCAGGCCTCTTCATGAGGGTGCTGCCCACTGAGCAGCACCAGCTAACACCGCTTGAGGGCTTACCGTGTGTAACTATGGTGGAGACCTCCCATTCTCCCCACTTGAGGCAAGAGGAAACTGTATCCCCAGAAATATCTTGCCAACAACACACAAAGAAGCAGCAGAGATAGGTGTAACTGTTAAACCAAGTTCTAGAGGCTGGGGAGACAGCTCAGTGACCTAAGCGCCTGCCTGGCAAGCACAAGGACCCAAGTTTGCATGCCATGCTGGCCCTGTGGTGATGCACATCTGTGATCTCAGTCAGTGATGGCGAAGGTTGAGACAGGAAGATCAGTGTAAGTCTGAACTGCATAGCAAGACATTGTATCAGATAAATTTTTTTTTAAAAGTTCTAAACTAGGCATCTTTAAACTGTAGCCCAAGGGCAAAATTCCTCCTGTCTTTACTTTTGTAAATAAACTTTCACGGAAATATAAAATGTATCCACTGGCTTATCTCCTGCCTGTGGCTTTTCTGTGACCTAAAAGCAAAGCTGAATCGCTGAGATGACCGGGGCCGCAAAGCTCAACTAGCCAACATCTACCCTTTGTAGAAAGTTCGCCGGCTCCTGGTCCCTACTGCGCATTACACTAGGAGCAGCTGCTCATAACTACGCCCCTTCCTGTTCCTTCATGCCGCTGTGACACCGCCCACCCTGCCCTGTGTTAGAGAGCTACTCTTTGTCATTGACTGAGACACCCCAGATTCTTCCACTTCCCAGGTGCCCCCCCACCCACTCCCATAGATGCCCTGTGAGCTTCCTGCTCTGAGGTTGAGAGGACAGGTGAGGTAAGGCCTGCACTAATCAGGCCTTGGGCTTCCGGGCACCTCCAAGACTCACTTAGGGAACTCTCTAGAAGTGTGACCTCTTAACACTATAAGCACCATAATTTAGAGATATGTGAGGTAGCCAACCATAACGTCCTATGATGTGTTCTCTGTTGGGAGCTGCAAGGAGCTAGAAAATTGATCAAATGTGTGTAGGTGGGACTGGGCCTCTGTGCCTAAAGCCAGCAAGCTGCCTCAGTACAGGGATGAAAATCCTGCCTGGTTCAGGTCAGCTGTTAGTCACTAGGCAACCTGTGTCATGTGTTACAAACTTTGCGAAAGTACAAATAAAGGATCATTTTGTTGTGCGTGGAGTTAGTCTTGCCCATCAGGTGAACCAGCGACCACCTAGCCCAGCTTTTGTCTTCTTGCCTATCTTTCTCATTCCTGTCCCCACACCTCCCTGGGTAGAACCATTTGAGTAAGACCGATGGATCCCTACAGTTCTCACCAAGCATGACTTCTACCACACAACCTCTTCGTGGGGGCCTCATAAAAGACACAGACAGAAGGGGAAATGAGGACAGCATGAGTCTGACCTTCCTGCAGCCCTGGCCTAGCCAGAGGTATACGCACAAAGGCAAGACAAGCCTCACAGTCGGACACTGTGGGTCCCTCTGCCTGGCCAGCCGTGGCACCAACACACTCATTCACTGGCGTTTCTTTTAAAGATTATCTTTATGTCACTTACGTTCTTCCCACCGTCTTTGCTGACTGGTAAGACCACACAGAAAGATATTCTTTCCATATACCTGACTCTGAGCTCTTGGATCACACCCTGCTGTTTTCTTAGAGCTTTATACAAAGTTATTATATGTTCTAACATGTCACATTTTTCAAGTTGTTCTAATCGAATGATAAGAGTT
>PVKN010032190.1:0-12330 GCA_004027915.1 Capromys pilorides
GGAAGACACATAGCTGGGGGATAGCTAGGTCATATGGAACTTCTAATTTCAATTCTTCGAAAATCTCCTTATTGTTTTACATAATGGTTATACTAGTTTGCATTCCCACCAACAATGCTGCACAGTTCCTCTTTCACCACAGCCACACCAGCGCTTGCTATTGTTTGATTCCCTAATTGTTGCCATCCTTTCCAAAATACATTGGAACCCATAGCAGTCTTAATTTGCATTTCTCTAATGGCCAGAGATGCTGAACATTTTTTCATATAGTTGTTGACAACTTACATTTTTTCCTCTGTGAAGTGTCCTTTCATTTCTCTAGCCTATTTCTTGACGGGGCCATTAATCTTAGGTAGTTCAAAAAAAAATTTTAATGTATTTAGCATAGAATCTACAGGATCTCACTACACAGATCAGAATTATAGTGAACCTCCTGTTTTCAGCCTCCCAAGTGCTGGGATTATAGGCACATGTCACCACACTCAGTCTCAGCACACGGGGGGGCGGGGGGGGGCATTAGTTCCTTGTATATTCTATGTATTAGTCTTCTGTCTGAGGAGTAGCTGGCAAAAAAATTTCATATTCTGTAGGTTGTTTCTTCATGCTACTGATTGATTCTTTTGCTGTACAGAAACTCTGATATAACCCCATTTGTTGATTCTCGCTATTTCTTATGCAATTGAAGCTGTTTAGAAAATCTTTTCTATTCTATGTCTTCAAGTGTCTTATGTATTTGATCTTCCAAAAAGTTTGTTTTAATATTTAGATCCTTGATCCATTTCCTTTTAATTTAGTATATGGTGAGAGATAAGGGTGCATTTCATTCTTCTACAGATAACTAATTTTCCCAACATCATCTGCTGAATAGGCTATCTTTCTTCCAACATGTGCTTTTGGCCTCTTTGTAAAGGGATCAAATAGTTGACAATGATGTCTGGGGAGGATTCTGTACCTTCAGTTCTGTTTCACTGATCCATGTGTCTATATTCAGTACCATGCCATTTGCTTTGTAGTAAAGCTTGAAGTCTGGCATTGCTGTGCCACCTCATTTGCTCTTGTTGCCCAAAATTACTTTTCCTTCCATATGAATATTAGTATTGTTTTCTCTAGATCTGTAAAGTATGCTGCTGGCATTGTGTTTGGGACTGTGCTAAACCTGTATAACAGTGCTGGAAGCACAGGCATTTTGACAATATTGGTTTTGATTCGTTTTAACCAAACAAATATTTTTCTTTGTTCTTCCTCAAATACCTTCAAAAAGTGTCTTCTGGACCCTCCAGGTGGAACTCTGACCCTCCTCCTCCTCCTCCTCCTCCTTCTCTTCTTCCTCCTCTTCCTCCTCCTCTTCCTCTTCTTTTGGCACAGTACCAAGGACTGAACTCAGGACTTTGAGCTTGCCACTCAGACACTTATGCCACTGAACTACATTTCAGCTTAAATTTCATTATTCTTTTTGCTTTTGAACTTTAAAAATAATAGATGTTGATCATTTATTTTATTTATTTATTGATACAGGGTCTCACTCCACAGTTCTGAATTCCAAAAATCCTCCTGTTTCAGTCCCCCCAGCACTCAGATTGCAGGCATGTGTCACCACGCCAGGTTTAGGGGCCAGAACAGTGTTCCCAGGGTTCTAGGTTGACAGGGCATGCAGTACTGGGGATCAAATCTGGGTCCTTGTGCTTGCCAGGCAGACACTTAGACTGCTGAGTTATCTCTCTAGGTCCCCAGGTGGAACTCTGAACCCCTGTGATCTGGTGCTATCAGATTCAAGGAACACAGAATGTTCAAGTAGATTTCACAACACTTTCAGGTGACTAAGCTAGTCTTTTAGCAAGTCTTTCGCTTCTCCTTCATCTCTCCTCTACACCAAGGAAGATTTCTAACTTCCTCTTAGCTAAAAAAATTTCCATCCCCTGATTTATAAGTGGCCACCAGAACAGTGGAGTGCAGACTCCTGCATGGGTGTCTGATGACTGAGCCCCAGTGGGACCTCAGAGAGTCCCATCTCTCCCACTCCTGTGGGAGAAACAGTTACGTGATTCTTCCCTCATGTGGCACAAAAGGGAGCAGGTATAGAAGTGAGGGACTGTGGACCTGAATGTCCAAGGCCAAGGCACGTAGGAAGATACAGTGAAGACCATAGGACATGAGACCAATAGGAACAAGGACACATCCATGAGTACCAGCACAGACCTTTAACGTTCCTATGACTGATGCCTCTCACCACATTTCCCATCACCCAGCTCAAAGTTAGATAATGGGTATCTCTGAACTGAGATATGTTTCCTGAACAAAAACACCAGAAGTGAGAAGATTGCACCTTTAAATTTAAGCACTTTTTTAATTAAAAAAAAAAAAAAAAAAGCAGGGCCAGCAAGATAGCTCGGCAGTCTAAAGCACCTGCTTAGGCAACCGCAGGGACCAAGGTTCAATGCCCAGTACCACATGCTGTGCCAGCCCCACCCCCATGGCAGGCTGAGCTGGACATAACATAAATAAAGTTTAATTAGAAAGAAAGCTTGTTTAAAAAAAATAATAAAGCAAAATAATGAAAAAAAAAAAACCCAGAAAGTTAATGAAGTCACTAAATGTATTATCAATGGACAAGACTATATGTTCTACTATCAGTGACACTGAACCTCAGAGTTGAGACTCTAAGGATAATAATATTAACATAATAATTGAAACTCTCCTTCTTGTAAAGTCAAATGCAAAATTGGACAAAGGGAGCCCTCCTGTACATAGAAACTTACATAGAAATGTGGAAGTTCACAGAAAGGTGAGGAGTTTTATCTTATATACTCAAGAGAGAATACTTATTCTTGAGACACCAAAACCAAACAATTAAAAACCCAAACCTAGAGACAGTTGTTCTGGCCTGGCTTTCATCCTAAGGACTGCACAAACACATGCTCAATGACTATGCAGGGAGTGCGCACTTGGAGACCATTGAGAACACACATTTGTAATTAAGAACATTTCCTTGGAACAGATGATTTGGGCAAAGGCTGCTTTCTGTAACTGGACAGAGTAGATGGTTACGAAAAGTTCAAGTTCAGAAGAGTCTGAGGATTCCTTGCTGCAGAAGAAAACAAGCAGTTTCAGACAAGTCCTATCTTGTGATTTCTCTACCGATGCAAACTCCTAGAGAGCCAGCAAGTTAATCCTTCAAGTGATAGCTATAGCCAAAGTAAATCCTTCTCTGCTGGCAAGGGGAGGAGGGTATAAGCATACAATCATGATCATTTTCAAAGTCGTCTTTAAAGCTTACTCCAAAATCATGAACACACTCACATGAACAAAGACTACAGAACTCTAAATGTTAGAGCTGAGAAGTGTTTCCAAAATTATCCAGTATAACGACCCTGTTCTGCAGACAAGAATTTGAATGCCCAGAGGCAACACGTCCTGCCCATTGTTATCAAGTTAGTTAGAACTGGGGATAAAACTCTGATCCTCTGATTCCTAGTGAAGGTTTGTTCATTGTTTGGGGGTTTTTTGATTTCCATTTTTAACCAGGAATCAAAATCAGGATCTTGCACTTGCCAGGCAGGCAGATGCTTATGCCACTGGGCTAAATCCCCAGTGCACTTTTGTTCATCATTAACACACCCTTTTTAATATTTTTTACATTTTTAATCAACACAATAATTACACAAATTTATGGGGTATGATGTGATATTTCAGTACATTATAAAGTGTATAATGATCAGATCAGTTAAATGGCATATTCATGACCCTAAAGAATTACTGTTTCTTCATGTTGGAAAAACTAAAGTCCTCCTTACTAGTTATTTTGAAATAATTAATTTTTGTTAACCATAGCTACTCTACTATAACTGCTACAAAACATTAGAAGTTTTTCCTCCCATGCAACTACACTTGCTTTAAAAAAAAATAGTGTTTTTTTTCCAGTACTGACTTTCTCTAGGATGACAATAGGACATTGCCAGGAAATAAAAAATAACTGTGTGACTTAGAAGATGAAAAGTGGGTGAGGCACTTCAGGGTGGTGGGCATTGACTTGAGTTAGAAATTCAACTGCTTTCAATACTCTGGAGCACAAGTTTCCAAACATTTTGATCACATGTCATTAAAAGCTTTGACCATTAAATTATGAACGTGGGGCCAGGAGGTATAGTTCAGTGGCACAGTGCCTGTCTGACAAGCAAGAGGTCCAGAGTTTGATTCCCTGTGCCAAAATAAATGAATAAATAAATAAATATTGCACTGCTATACCTATACCTACATATCTTTATCTATTAGAAACATGTATTGTACACTATAAAATTTTGAATTTTTTTTAAAATAATGGATAACCTCATCACTCATAATTATAACAAATATATAACCCCAAATTTCATTGACTTGACAGGACAGTATTTCTTTCCCATGTTAGGTTTGGTAGAGAAGGTTTTTCCCCCTATATTCATGGCTCTTCCTTCCTGTAGTGCTTTCTGAGTTCTCTTTATTAAAATAGTGAATGGAAATAGGAAGCCTGCGTATAGGAATAATGAGCTAGACCTGGTAGGAGCAGCACTGTGACATTATGGCTGAGTCTGTCTGGTCCAAGCAACCATGTGGTCTCATCTAACCACAAGGAAAGCTAGGACATATAGTCTAACTTGTGCCTCAGAGGAAAAGCAACTGACTTTGGTGAATAATACAAACTCTGAGAGAGAATGAAGTTCCTTCCACATATTCCCCCCAAAATTTTTTGCACCCAGCAGGGTACATGCTTCCCTATTTGGAAATCATTGATATGGAGACTAATCCTGTTACTCACCATCCCTCCTTCCATAGAAATAGGACTCCCTAAGGAGAGTCAAATTTGAGACAAGATGATAAATACTAACAACTATGACAACTGAACACCTACCTGTGTCCAGTACTCCTAAACAATTTATATGCATTCGCTCACTTAATCTAACAAACCATGTAGTGGGGTAGATGCTACTGTTGTTCTCATTTTTCATAGGGAAATCAAAGCTCAAAGAGATTGCATAACATGCCCCAAATTACATAGCAGCAGAGATGGATTTCACTCATGAATTATCATTAGAGACTACAGTAAGCCATGACAGACAGAAAACAAGAAATTAAGCTTCCTACATCAAGTAGAGAGAGGCTAGGGGAGAAGCAGGGCTGGTGCTATGAGGGCTAAAGTAAGAATAGAGACAGATGCAGAACAGGAAGATACAGAGCAGGGTAACAGGTGAAGAAAGTAGCAGCCGGCTGCAATGTCAGGCAGCTGGTGCTCAGCAGCATCACTGAGGAAGCACGCACTACGTGGGGGACTCAGAGGGCTTGGGTCAGACCATGGAGTCTCTTTCCTGCTGGCACCTCCCCTTGGAGCATAACTGTTAGGAATAAGACAGCTCCATAGGGGTAGTTGTGTTAGTCCATTTTGTGTGACTGCAACAAAATACCCCGAAGCTAGGTACTTTATGCCAAAGAGATTTAATTAACTCACAATTCTGGGGGCTTAAAGACATAATCCCAATATCTGCTTTACTCTGATGTAAATCTCATGGCAGATGGCATCAGGATGGCAGGAGCACATGTGAAAGGGAGAGATCACACGGTAGCAAGAGACTTAAAAGGACTAGTCTGGGTCATTTATAGGAACTTACTTTCACAGGAGCTAATTCATTGTACAAGAGTAGCATCAACTCCATCCAAAGAGCCAAGCATAGTGCCACAGATCTATAATCACAGCATGCAGGAAGCTGAGGCAGGACGATTGTTGAGTTCAAGACCAAAGACTACAAAGGGAGCTCAAGGTGAGCCTGAACTATACAGCAAGACCCTGTCTCAAAAAGACACACACACTCACACACACACACACACACACACACACACACACACACATACACACATGCACACACACACAATCCTTCCAAAGGCACTATCCACAACAACTCACCTTCTACACCACTTCTCACACTGAGGACCAAACACACAGAACATGGAACAGACCACATCAAGCAGTTAGCTTAGCCCACGTTGCTAGCTCTGCCTCATAGCTCTTCCTTTTGCACCAAGTCAATCTTCAGGGAAATAAAAAATGATGCGGTTGTCCATGGTGAGGCACTCAACAGCAGTAGGACTGAGATGGAAATGACGTGATCAGATCCAGGCAGCTGCTACCAGTTTTAGAACAGCTGTGACTTGCCACCGGACATTTCCACACAGGCCAGTCCAGATCCTCACCCAACTCAGCCATAATGGAATTCCCTGGCCTCGGACTAAGAGGAAGAGCAAGATCCCAATCCCCAAACGCCCAGCCACCTCAACACCCCCCTCCCCCACCCCCACCAAGCCTCCCCTCAGGGATGTTCTTCCCATCCCAAGCAGTGCCTGGACATCATTTGCCTATTGGCCATGCAGCCTCGTGTGTGCTAAGTAGTAAAAGTGGTCAACCATTAAAAACACTTTTCACCAAGAAGGCCAGAAAACTAAAGCTGAAAATTCAACTGGGCACTATGAGGTTCTGTCAGGATGATGGTAGGAAAAAAACAAACAAACAAAAACAGATACTTTCTGGAATTCAACCTGTTTAGCTCTTCTCATTAGTCACCACCAGCCACAAAAGTCATGCTGTAAACTGACACGGGTGTGTGCAGAAGAGGAAGGTGGAGTCCTCTACTCTTTGCCTCTTTGTCCCTGCTTAGGGGGGACCTTAATGCCAGTGAAGGGGCCCACTTAGAGCTCTGGGAGTCACATCTGACACCACTTGCAAAAAACCCTCTGGTGTGCTCCCTCCCTCCTCCTCCACAGCTGCCTGGCCAGGTCACCCAGAGAGGCTGGGGGCAGGAACAGCCAGCTGAGGGAAGTGCACCCTTCCCAGTAATGACTGTCTGCACCTCTGCTCTTCTCTGCCCTTTCTACTTCCCTAGTTTTATAGGCTCCATGTTTCCTTCACGCTCTTTTCCTCCCTCTATTCTTGCCCCTCCCCAATCTGTTTCTTTCTCTCCTTCACTCTCCTCTAAGGAGAATGAAATTCAGATTTGTGGGTTGTTTTTAATGCATTCCAGATGCCAGAGGAAATCTTAGCCAGAGCTCAGCCAGTCTTTTAACTTCGAGCTTCTCCCTCCTCTTGCCTCTCTTCCCCTCCTCACCCCAAAGGCACAGAGGAAAACTTAGGCAGGAGTCTGCCATCTGCCGGCAGCAGCTGAAAGTGTGACAAAGTGGAGAAAGATGTTAAAATGGGGTGAGAAGGTTTCCTATAAAGTCAAGTCACCAGTCCAGAAAAAGCATTTGGTTTATCTGGTGAAAAGTCCGTGAGGCAAAAGACTATATAAATTGGAACACTTTAGTGGTTAGAAGAGAACAATGTAAAAGACTAAAGACTCGTGAAGGGTTTTGGAGAACCCTCTTCATTTCATTTTGCCACCTCATTATGTTCTAATCCATTCTTTATTTTCTAATTACAGTCTGGAATCCAGCTGGGTTGTTTTTAATGTCAAATCCTTTGAAGGT
The DNA here is from genome assembly GCA_004027915.1 of Capromys pilorides. NCBI lineage: Eukaryota > Metazoa > Chordata > Mammalia > Rodentia > Capromyidae > Capromys > Capromys pilorides. The sequence continues at coordinate 7,486 of PVKN010032190.1, forward strand.
TGGAGACTTTTTCCAACCCATTGTGTGTTAACCAAAAGACACAAAGAGAAGAATCTTGTGCAAATTAACTTTTGAGTGTATGGTTTGGTGAAATCTATTAAATAGAAGATGAAAATCTAAAGGAAATAAAGCAAGTGAAAACAAATGGTTCCACTGTGTTAAGGAAAAGCAATCATGAGGGTTTTCAGGGTTAGTATGAAGGCTGTGGATGCTCTAACTCCAAGGGGAAAAAAACAGTGAATTATGCCAAGGTTCTCAGAGTGGATTCAAGTGTATTAGATCGGGGAAGGGCATGGAGTAGCTGCTAAATTAAGTCCTAAGGCCAGGGATCTGTACACAACCTGGGGAATCCATGTGCAGCATAAAAACATACAAGTTATGTTCCAGATTAAAAAACCTAGTCTCCTAAGAGCTGAAGGTGCAGTCCTGACTAGGTACACACTTCGCCTGCGTGTACTACCTTCTCCCTGGACTCCAGCCAGGCTGAGCATCCTGAATCCCACCCCCAGGCCCTGGGCTCACACTGCAAACCCCAAGCCAGCCTAGCCTCGCCTGCGACAATGAGGCACTTCCAGTACTGAATTTTTTATCGACACAATTTCACATCAACTTTTTTTTTAGATTTATTTTTTTATTTGGTACTGATCTTCCTGTCTCAACCTCCCCAGCACCCAGACTGCAGGCATGTGCCACCACAGTTTCAGTGGTCAGCACAGTGAGGGCCAGCATGGCACGTGGTACCTGGGATCAAACCTGGGTCCCTGCTTTTGCTGGGCTGGCACTTAGACCACCGAGCTACCTTCCCAGACCTCTGTGTTTGCCAGTGTTTCCCTTGAACAGAGAAAATAGCCAGAAAAGACACAGAGAGGCAGAAGAGGCATCTCCCTGGGAGTTTTGTTTCTGGACCAGGTCACTACTTACCTAGATATGAATCTTAAAAAGAAAGATCTAGTTAAAGAGAAAAGTTGTTGATGTGAAGTTAGGGAAATGAGTTATTTTGGAAGTCAGCTGCCAGTGGTTTAGAGGGGATGAAAGTACAACCTTAATGTAAAAGAAATAACTTATTTTCAAAAATGGAAGATACTGCAAATCATCTCATGAGATTTTTAAAGTGCTTTGCTGTGCATTATGAATGCATTTTCTTCCCTCCCCATTTACCTTCAGTGGTGTTTTGAGAGATTAAAACTTGCAAATTACTTTCAATTACTTTCTAAGGGAAGAGTAAGACTGTTGTTCCTCTGAATCAACATCATATGTGGACTGGACCACATGAAACACCCACCCTGTTACATACTGATTAGACATTTGTGTTAGTCTGTTTTTGTTACCATAACCAAAACATCCAGACCACATATTTATAAGAAAGTCAGCTCTCACATTTAATTCACAGTTTTGTAGGCTGAAAGTCCAAACTGCACAGCAGTTTCTGCTGAGAGCTTCCTTAGCTCCATCACTTCTAGGTGAATGGCACCACTACAACAGGAATGTATGAGAAGCGATGAGATCACCTGGCCAGACAGGAACCCAGAGCCAGGGGAAGAGCAGACCCTGGCATCTCTGGCCAAGCTCTGCCTCTTAACGCTTCCTCTACTTCAACACTGTCGTTTGAGGATCAGGTTTCTAACACGTGAACCTGGAGGACAGGAACCATATCCAAAGGACAGCAGCATTCAATCCATTTTTGTTCTCAGCACTGAAAATACAGTGGTCTTTAGTCATCTTGATATAGAGGAAAAATGAAACTCCCAACCTGAAAAGTATCTGGGACGAGTTCATATTCTCTAAGACCAAAAAATGAATTTTAGGAACAGAGGTTAAGAGCAAAATATATTTATTGGGGGAAAGAAAGTTCCTGTCCTAGAGAGGGACAGAAGGGGGGCCCTGATCAGGTGGTCTCTAGGAAGCTGTCTCTTCCAGAGACTTTTATAGTGTAAAACCATGAGATAAGGTGGGTGTCAGGTGGCAGAGAACATGGGAACTCACTTAGCTGAGCATGAGGTGGGACAAAATTATGGTCAACCAATGAGATTACAAGAACCATTGCTCAGGTAAAACTGATTAAATCCAGTATCAAATGTGGAAGCCAGTGTAGCAAGTGGGGAGGAACAAGAGACAGGGTCTCTTCCTGTTGGGGGTTGGGTTAGTGACTCACTTGGACTCTTTCAAGGTGATTGATACCTATTTAGAATTATCTGTCCTTGATGCCCATCCCTAGGGAAGTACGTGGTTGTGTTTGTTTCCTCTTTTGTCTTGAAGTCTGGCCCAAAGCAGGAGTGTCTGTCTCTTCCAAAGTTGCAAAGTCACTTGTATTCCATATTGTCTCCTTGAGGGCCTGGCTCTGTCTGACTCACTACAATATTTCTTTTTAATTCACCTGCCTACAATAATTTCATTTTCCTGATTTCTATATAGATATAGCTATACTCTCACACCTTTCTTTCTCAATGAAAACATGCTCTATTATAGAAAGAAAAGTAGCCCTAGGTCATTTTCTGGACTATGTGTGGTCCTAAGATCATTAGATATCTTTAGTCCAAGGTGTATAATTGAGATTTAGGGTTGGGATGTGGTAGGAGTTTGTTAGCAAAGCAGTGAGGCTGTGGGATATTGTCATGGCTTGTGTCTAGTTATTCCCCCAAAGCTTCATGCAGTCATGGGGCAGCTTCTGGAGTTTGTGATTATTACGACTGTGGATGCTGCACCTGCCCTGGGGAAGGTAATTTGCATTATAATGTAAGGAGGGGAGAGTGGCTAGTTAGCTGCCTAAGTTGCTGCCACTCCAGCTCCACCCACTCCTTTTGTTCTCTCTGTTATTTGCAATTGCCATGAAAGGTTGCTCTCTGCCACAGGTGGACTGAAACCTCCACGAACTGTGAGCTAAATAAAACTTTCCTTCCTTCATTTTGAGCGTCGGGTATTTATCCCACCAATGAGAGAAAAGTAACCGAGACAGGTAAGTATTAATTTTCCCACCATTCTTGAGCAGTGAAGCATAACTGTTAAGATCACAGGTTCTGGGTCAAGATTTCCGAGGTCCAAATGCCAGCACTATTTCCTGTTATTTCCTCCCTATGTGGTGTAGGCCTGAGTGTTTTCATTTCTTATCTGTAAAATGGGAATCTGTAAAATGAGGAAATCTCACTTTCTGAGAGCGATGTGAAGATTTTTTTTTTTCTTGACAGGATGTGATGTGAAGATTAAATGAGTTAATACATGTTCTTTGCCCATTGACTTCCATATTACAGAAGTATACTAAATGCCCATTTATCTGTATGGACAGGCTCCAGGCCTTAATATATACTCTTTTTCTGAGCATTGAGTCAGGTCAACCCAGGAGCCATGACACTGAGTGCCTTTGTGGGGTCCAAGCCCTCTTTGACTTGGTAGGCACTGGCCTGTGTCCTCCAGCTAGTCCTAGCCTACCTTGATTCTCATGTGCCTCCACCTGAAACAGCCCACTCCACTTTCCCCTTACTGGCACTGAGGGCAAAAGGACGCCTGCTGCTGTGATCTTTGACTCATTCCCTAAGCCCTCTGAAAGGACGACGTCCACTCAGACCCCACATAACCACCCTAGACACAATGGCAACATCCACAGAGGTCCCCAGTTTCCCCCATGCCCTGCTGCCACATGGTTTGGAGTTAGTTTCCTTTCTACTCACGAGAGTCCAGGCTTCTGGTGGCTCTTCGCTTGGGGTCTTGCAGGTGCTCAGTCCCCTCCCTGTGGCTTTTCACTGCCCCCAAAGCTTCACCTTATTGAGTCACACACATGATGCAATGTTGCCTGGGACCAGGAAAATGACAAATAACTAATAAATGAAGACAGGACACAATGTTGAAAAATATTTCTATGGTATGCAATATAGCACAATGTAGAGTGTTGATTTCTTTTCCTGATCCCACGGCTGACTAAAATTGGACTCTTGCTTGCTGTCACTGCCTCACACCACCAAGAAATTATCTTTAATTATAAATTATCACTATCTTGGAGAAAAACCAAAATTTATGTTATACTAAATACATATTACTTTGCCATCACTATAGTCAAAAAAATCATAGCCAATCCATCATAAGCCAGACAATCTAGTCAAGCAGTATTTTAGGAAGTTAACAAATTGTGCTGAGTATCAGCTCTGCCTGTGGCCACATCCTCCCTTCCTACTGGTGGTTTCTACCTGTGAGAGTTTGGGGCTGTGGTTTCACTGTTCTCTGAAGGTGAAGCAGCCTTTTGTCTTTTCTCTGCCTTTGACACTCCACTCATCCTACAAGGTCTACATTCTCCTTCCTCAGAGACAAACCTCTGTGCTCCGCTCTGGGCAGAAGCACTCCTTCGCTGCTCCCCGTTATGTGTACTGCAGTGGCTGGCTCCTGCCCTCTCGGCTGCCCTTACTCTGACAGCTTCATTCAACAAGCAGAAGATGCCATCATTGTAAAGATGCATCCTTACTTTATGTGCCCTCCAAAGAACAGATTACATATTGTAAAACAGCCCCCAATTTGAGATACAGTGAGGCTTTTTTTGTTGTTGGTTTCTTTTTGTTGTTGTTATCATTGTTTTTAATGATAAGCTACTTAGAACGGATGAATGGGGAGAGGAAAAGAAAGAAGGGGAAAGTGAAAAAAAATTAGAAAACATGGAAACAAAACTTTATAAATGGGGAGTTGAAGGGAGGGTAGAGAAATGGGAAAGGGGAAAAAAAACAAGTTACAGAGAAGTCACACATGCCTATGACTAATAAAGGAGTGTTTAAAAAAAGAATGGATGAAATATGTTGCCCAATTTGCGTTCGCCTCCCCACCCTGTGCTGGCATGATACTTTGCATGCAGCAAGTGTTCAGTAAGCA
>PVKN010032191.1:0-12318 GCA_004027915.1 Capromys pilorides
CACACACACAAACACACCACAGGCACATCCCTTTTTCCCCAAAGCAAATACACCCTGCTTTGTGAAGTTGTCTGTGATGCTCCCCTCTGCCCCCGCCTGAGCCCTCCTCTCTCTAGTGTAACAGCTCAGACCCTGCAAATCTCCTGTGGTTGTAAACCTTTGTTGCTCTCCAGTGTGCGAACTCCCTGAAGGCATGGCCATATTGTTAAGTTTCCATTGTCAAATTCTAAGAAAAGCAAGCACCCCCCCACCACCATTCTGAAGCTGGCTGAGGGCCTGTAGCTCTGCTGTGGGACTCTCCCATTGGCTGTAGACCACCTCAGAAAGAGCAGCGTTAGCTAAGGCCGCAGTAAGTCCACAAGAAAGTGGAAGAGAAAACATCACTTCATGATTTTGGCTGAGTATGCACAATAACAAAGAGGCGCCTGGATGGGGTGCTGCATGCCTATCTTATCAGCAACCTGGGTGGCTGAGGCAGAAGGATCACTAGTTTGAGTCCAGCCTGGGCAAGTGGGGACTTAGCAAGACTGTGCTTTAAAATAAAGGTGGTGGGGGCTCAGCGAGAAGGCCATGGGTTCAATCCCAGTACCAAACACAAAATATCAAATATTTCTTTTCTGGCCTGTCATGGTTGACTATTCCTTCTTTATTGCTCAGTTTTTATCTGCTAGTCTGTCCTCCCTGTAACCAGGATTTATTGAGATACCCAAATAAGACAGCTGCCCCAAACTTTGTGACAACACCAATCTGTGGTAATATCTTTTTTTTTTTTTGTAACACCTGCCTCCAACTTCCCATCAAAGCTTAACTCCCACAGCAGCTTCTTTCTAACACTCTTACTGAAATGTTCACCTCTGGTGCAATGAATAATAAAACTGACTTGTTCAACTATAGGTATGCTCCCTGTGGCCTTAGCTGGAAGGGCTCATGTCCTTGAATAGTGACAATAACTTGACTGGATTAAGAAACGCCTCCTACATTCATGAAGCATACTGTTGAGTATGGCTGCAGATGATTGGCAGGTAGGCCAGCAAATGAGAAGGGAAGATTCCACTCTGGTGATGGGTGGCACCAACCAATAGGCTTAGAGCCTGGGTAGTGTAAGAATGAGTAACCAGTTCTGCTCCTCTAGAAAATCCTAATACAGGCATCAGTAGTGGAAGCTCTCACATAAATAGTTCAATGTGTGCTGGCTAATAATAGCAGTAGCTAGTGGCAAGTGGCAGGACACAAGGGCCCAAACAGCACCCCCAGGTATGAACACATTGGTACCTGCCTTGCTGAATCCTGGTCCCCAGCCACAAGGAGCTCATACACTGACCAATTCTTTGTGTTTGGTGTGTGTTAAATAGCTAGTTCTGTTTCATAGATCCTTATGCAGTGGCTATTATTCTATCAAGTTGGCATTAAGAGGTTAAATAGATGCCCCAGCTCACTTAGTCCTTGAGCAGTATGGAAGGGATTGTGCCAAGCCTGTCCATGTTCCTTCTGGTTTTAACATAACTTATGTGTATGCACTAAAAAGTAATACATTTAAGCCTCAACACAGACTTCAAATTTCTAATAGAAATTCAACTTGGGGTCTCTCCATGTGTACATAAGAGCTGAGCTGAAGGTTGTATACAAGTTGTATACAGTGACATCATTACCCATACACAGTGACATCATTACCTGTATACAGTGACATCATTACCTGTATACAGTGACATCATCATTACCTGTACTGAATGGCCCAAGTCATTTGTGTAATTACATCCTCTTTGTCAGTGACTGTCAGGAGCAAATATTTGACAAGATTCTAGGAACTGAGATAAGGTGAGGACGGCTTCTATAGGGCTTCTGGGAAATGGTTTCTTTCATCAAGATGAAGCCTTGGAAAAGCCAATATTTCTCATCTTCAGTGAGTCATGACGTTGGGTGTGATCAGAGACCACTGTCATTTTGTTGGGTGTAGTCAGGGCATTGCTGCAGCCCCAGGATGAGGGCAGTTCTAAGCAAGGTGGAAATGTCTTCTTGTTAGGTTAGACAAATGATGCTGACTTGATGAGGGCAGTTGTGACTGCAGCTCCTGTAACTGGCACACGAGGGCCACTGACCCTCATGCCCTCGCTGATATGCACCTATTGCCCTGAGGCTTCCTCTGAGCATCTTGTCTAAAATGTTCCCAGCCTGTCCCCTTTCCCCTGACTATATAACATCCCTACCTGGCACTAACTACAGCTACAAAGTATACTGTTCATTTCTTTATGGCTCCATTCCCATTACTAACAGGTAAGCTCTGTTGGTTCAGGGCTATGTTGTCTGGTTCCTCTCTGCTCCGTCACCATCTCAGGCAGGGCCTGCCACAGAGGGCCAACCGTGGAAGGGTGTTTGTGGGATGGCGGAGTAAATGGAAGGGTGGTGCTTCACTGGGTAAAAACGGGAGGCACCTCCTTGTGAGTGTCCATCGGAGCTCAGCCTTGTAGTCAGCTTCTTAGGCTGTCCAGAGAGACTGAAGGGCTTGTGTACTCACGTAGCTGGAGAGAGAGCAAGGCGACAAGATCAAAAGCTTCTGAATTCAAGGCCCTTGGTCTTAACCGCTGTGCTCAACTGCCTGGCTGGTGCAGTGTGTTTCTAACCCCAGCTCTTGAGCTATACAGGGTCCCTCACTTATTGTGGAGATTATGCATTCCAGATGTCAGCAAAGTAGTGATGTCATATTTATTTTAATATTTATATATACTTTAAGGCTTTATAAACCCTCCCCACACTCTTATAAACCTTTCCCACATTTTTAAGAACACTCCTAATATTCTTAACCATCTTCTAAACTCATAAACATATGCAATTTTAACTACATATGTGTCCTGTATGGTATTGCAAAATGCCATGATATAGCAAAAATTCTGAGATAAATAATTTAGATTAATATTTTTTGAAAATCCATGAAATAGCAAGTCCACAGAAGTTGAACTGCATAATAGTGAGGGACTACTGTATATGGTTTGTATATAAGATGTGGGTCACTAGAAACAAAGGGGAGACATGATGATCCCATTTATTATGCACTGTCCAATCTACATAGGGGGCCATGGATTAAATTTCTGGTACTCCCAATACTGGTCAAATAGGATGTCTTTAGCACAGAGACCTGGAAGTTGATTGGTCAGAAAACCAGTTAAGAAGAGCCTTAGGGGTCAGTGGAAGATGAGAGGAGAACACTGGGAGTTTCCAGAAAGCACGTTCTGTTCCAGCCTCCTCTCAGGTTTCATGTGCCAGCCACACCAGCGCATCTATCTAAATGGGACCAGGGCAGTGAGAGCATCAGTAGGAACACTTTGGGGTTGCAGGAGAAAGAACTCAGTAACAGATATTTTCCAGGACTGTTGACTTCTGCATCAGTGCTTCCCCCACTACATGGAGATACTGTGTTAGGTGAGATGAGGGTTTCCTTGCACCTACACTTGGTGGCCTTTACAGTCATGGGACCCAGCCCACTTTCCCTGCTTCTTAATGATGACTGGTACTTTTGAGTTCCCCTGATGGCGATACTCTGGCTTGTGCAGAGATGGAGCCACAGCAAAGTCCTCCTGTTCTTCAACGTTTAGGAGTTTCATCCACTCACATCACCCTCCTTATCCTCTTCTGCATCTACTTGATGACTCTGGCACCACATAGAGGAAGAGCTATGTGATTGTCACCTTAGAGAGTGCTGTCATGTGAAAGCTGACTATGGTTGTCCTCAGTGGGCTCCTAGGAGGAAAACCTACAGATTTCAAAGAGATAACTTTCAGATAAATATTAGGCAGAAATTTCAGTGTAAGGAAAAGCATCTCTAAGAAGGTGGGTGTGAGCTGCCCAACACAGGGACTAGACAAGCAAAGTACCGAACTGAGCAGCAGAGATTGTTTAGTGTGTTGGAGCACATGTCAATCTGGGGACAGGGTGTCAGCAGGAAGGAAGGGTTGTCAAAGTAACTACAGTCTTTGAAAAACAGGCCCCATCCTCCTTTGTACCTCTAGCCAATACTTATCACTAAATGAATACAAATGATGTTCTAATTCATAGAATAAAAAGAGATCACCTAAAAGGTTTCTGAGTTGGTAGTGGCATTGTTTTCAATGAATGGATGCTAAAAATACAACTAATGTTATGCAAGGATTGGTGAAAATTTTGGACTCTAAGTGACTCCTCATTCTTGAGAAAGTTAATAACTATAGTTTTAACAGATTCAAATGCAGAATGGGAGAAACTCAGATGATGTTTGCATTCCTTCCTGCAATGATCGGACTGTGTTCCCCCAAAGTTCACTTATTGTCACTTACCTCTTGGGGTTATAAAGAGGCACATCATCTGGAACACAATTAAGTCACAAAAACACAGCCTCCCTGAATTTGACTAGTGACACCAGCATCCATAAAGAAGTGGCCCAAGAGCTGCTCTGACCTTCTGTCACATGGGAGCACAGTGAGAAGCTGCCATCTACAAAACAAAGTGCAACAAGACGCCGGTGGACCTGGCATTTGCTGGCACCTGAATCTCAGATGTCCCTGTCTCCAGAATTCAGAGGACTACTTTTCTCTTTTTGTGAGCCATCACAGTTTATGGTGTTTTGTCACTTGAGGCTGAACAGACTAAGGTGCTTCTCAAGCAGTATGAAGATGCCAACACTCTACTGTTAGCTGAACATTATTCTGCAAAAGAGGAGAAAGAAATAAGTTATTGAAAACAATGAGACAGATGTGTGTGTGTGTGTGTGTGTGTGCGTGTGTGTGATTTAATTTGTCATTTAGAGATAGATGATTTAAAAATATTTACAGGAAAATCCTATTTTACAAAGGAAATATATTTAATAACTCAATTATCTAATATCTGTTACTTACATTAAAATTAATTTTTTAATCCATTTAAACAGACCAATGAAATGTCACTTACACAGTTCTGAACTTTAACTACAACTAAAGTGAATAATGCACCAAATGTAGTCTGCAGGAACAGAAAAACTACTCCTTGAGAAAGGCCCTCTTCAGCTCCACTTAAACAGCTTAAACACACTGAGAGAGAGAGAGAGAGAGAGAGAGAGAGAGAGAGAGAGAGAGAGACAGACAGACAGACAGACAGACAGACAGACAGACAGACAGGCAGGCAGGGATCACCTTGCTAAGTACCTTTGCCCTGGTTTCCTAGGCAGAGAGGACACAGCCCAGGCTGGCAGGCTTACGGTTTGCTAGTTTCAGGAACTGCAGCAGAATCTGGGACACCATGGCTGTCCTAGTTGTTCATTACCTTTCTCTGAGTAGATTAGGGATGGGCAGTAGTGGATCTAGAAAGGAGAGGATGAGGGACATGTATTCAACTGGCCGCACAGGGAAGGGATACTGACCAGCCTTTAGTGTCAGCCTCAATGCGGTTCTAGGTTGCCTTTTTAAAACTTCCCCGCATGGTGGTTCATGATGGCACTGCTCACACTCAGTAGGCTGAGGCAGGAGGATTGCTGCAAGCACAAGGCCAGTCTGAACTGCATAGTGAGTCCCTATCTCAAAAAATAAAACAATAACAGCAAACTAAATAAATAAATTGCCATTACATGGACCTTGATCCTTTCTGGACTTCAATTTACTTATCCTTGGCATGGGAGAGTGGACTAGATGGTCTTCGTATTCCCAGGTCTCCTGTCAATTCTGAGGTCATTCACTTTCATCAAAGAACTTTCTGAGGATATTTAAATGTCTTTTAAAAACTCATTGCTTTCCAGATGAAAGTGCCAGAATTCTAATTTGATGTGAAAAAATACTGTTCAAAATAGTGCCAAACCCACCATAGAATAAATAAATACACAATGCAGACTGAATTTTAATACTATATTTCAACCTTCAGCAGACAAATCATCTTGGCGCTGTCTCCACTTCTAGTACAGACTGCAGTGCCAAGAGCTGGGTCCTAGACTTGTCTTTATTTTTTACCTTCACCTACAATGCTGCTCCACTGAGCAGCATTCTGTGGACATCTTGGAGGCCAGAAACCTCATTTTCATTCATTCATTCATTCATTCATTCATTCATTCTTGGACCATTCAGCAGATTGACTACCTCAAAGCTTGTATATGCCAGGCACTGTGTAACCACTGAAGACCCAGGACTGGGGAAATACCTCTGCAGTCTAAGTGCCTGCCTGGCAAGCACAAGGACCCAGATCTGATCCCCAATACCACATGCCATGCCAGCCCAGAATGTGGGCACACCGTGTTGCCACTAAAACCAGGCTCAGTGGCACATGCCTGTAATACTAGCACTGAAGAGGCTGAGGTAGGAGGATCACTACAAGTTCAAGCGACATATCGAGGCCCTGTATCAAATTAATTAATTGACTAATTAATGATTTGAAAAAGTCATTGAAGAGTCAGTAATAAGTAAGGGACTCCCACCTCCCCAATCTCAATGTCCAGGCCAAGGGGCTATTTATTTCTGCAGACATCTTATGGAAAGTGATTAGAAACTGAAAAATTGCCACAATTATCAATTTGTTTTAAAAGAATGATCACAAAAATTACTTCATAATGGTAGAAGTGAAGAAAGTGGCTTGGTCTCCTCTTTCAAAAAATGTGAAGATGAAGATTCTGGGCTCTCACTTTTCCAGCCTCTTCCTTCTCTTCAGCCTCTGTGTATCAAAGCCAGTAGGCTAAGCCTATTGGCTTGTGCTTGCCTAAACATTGACCCGGGCTCCACCTACCCCACACTTCCTCCCACCATCCAGGGCTTTACCAATATTTCATCAGTAGTGTCAAGATAGGCAAATAACAACTTAATTAAATTGCTCTTCTCACACTTAAGTCATCGTTCTAGCCTTCGCTACCCTAGCCTTTCGTTTTCACATCTTTTTAGGTGCTTTATTTAAAATTGCAAAATATTTGTTGATTCCCCTGCGTTGTAAAAGAAAGAAAAGAAATTACACTCTGTGTGTGTGTGTGTGTGTGTGTGTGTGTGTACCCTCAATGCAACAAATGAAGCAGCAGATTTATAAAGCCAAAGATAATTATCTTCTGCCTTCTGACTCTACACTGTCTCCCCAGGTAATCAATGCTATTAACATAGCTTTCTTAGAAATCACACAAATGCATAAAAACATATCAAAGGAGGGATCATCTGTATTTTTACAAAGCTAAAATTATACCATGCAAATTGCTCTACAAATCACTTTCTAAAATGTTACGGAATCTCTACAAATCTATAGAATAAACTTCATTTCTCATGCGAGCACACATGGTGAGCACACCTCAACGTCCCAAGTACACACACACATTTAGTTATTTAGTGTCATACCTGGCAGCACATCATAAAGGCAGTTGTATAATTAAAATTGAAGTTTATTTTATTTTCTCTCTCTCTCTTCAATGAGGTCCAAATGCGGGCTGGGCTGTGCTGGGCTGTCCAGACCTGGTGTGGCACATCTATAATTACCAAGGAGCCAGGTTTCTTTTGTCCTGTTACCAAGCTATTCTTGCTTTGCTACCTTGTAATTCAGCATAGCTGCCAGAATTCTATATGTTATTTCTCTCTTCCAGTAGAAAGCAGGAGGAGGAAGTGGGCACCCTCTTCCTTCTTCAAGGGCATTTCCTCAGGGCTGCACATCTGATGGACCAGAACTTAGGGATCTAGTGCAGAGAAGGTTGGTTTATTTTTCAAAGTGGTAGCATAGAAGGCAGAAGTCATGTATTTTGTTACTAAGGGAAAAAGTCAGAACAGAAACTGGGTGAATCTGCATGTGTGTATGTTGTTGCATGAGTGATTTATAGAGTGGAATCATAAAATCGAGAATTTCCATAGAAACATTTTAGGACTGTATGAGGAGGGCTTCAGTGATGGATTCTTTTTGAGTCTGGTAGTTTTGGAGTTAGCTTTTATTTTACTACATTAAATTAGCACTAATTCCAGGGCTTTCTTGTATTTTCCCTTAGCCACGTGAGACATCTGAGTTAAACAGTTCTTCAGCAGCAGCATCTCATATAAGCCTATAATTCCCAGGTCTTGGTCAGCTTGGGACTCTGCCCGTGCAGTAGGATCATAAGCACTGTCCTGAGGTAGAACACAAGAGTTCTCAGCTCCACCTTAGTCCTTCAGTACCTGGGCTTTCAAGTCCCTTGCTGATATCTAGCTCTTTCTTTCCCACTGCAAAAGAGTTCAGTGTCTCTTCTACAGAGGATAAAAAGAATATGTCAGGTCCTCATAGGTTCCAGTCTGGTCTGTCTCACTCACTCAATCCCAAAAGCAAGGGATTTAAAAGAAGTCTCCCCACTCATATGACTAGTGGAGGAGCAACTGCCTTGTGCAACAGTTATGAGGAGAAGAAGCTCTCATGTTACTATTGAGAAAGCATCTGACACATAGTTCAGCTAATAAGCATTAGCTAATAACTAACTAATAAATGTTAGTTCCCCATCCCTTGAAGAGTTTCCACAATTGCTTTATCTTCATGAATCATTCTTAAGTCAGTGTTGATTCTGATTATCCTGCTGTGTTAGGCTCTAAATGACAATAATTATAACACCAAGGAGAGCAAGAGTATTTGTTAAGTAGTGCATTTGATTGTATGAGAAGATCCAAGTTGTTTTGGAATCAAACAATGCATAAGATTCAATTTGTACAATTGAAATGTACTAAATTCATGTATTCCAGGGACTAGGCTATGATTCTGAGTTATTGTAGAGCAAAGAAAAGAGGAAAAGGTTTTCTTGTGGTCACAGAGTTAAGGTGCACAAGCAATGCTCAATAGCTGTTAATTCTTATTCCCACTGAGTTGTTGTATGAGGAGTAGAGAGTCCTGTTGAGACTCAACCTCTGTGTTATCTTTTTTGATACAGCTTGTCCTCTCATTGATGACCTTGTGTAAAGCTAAGGGAACAGTTCAGTGGTAGAGTGACTGCTTAGCATGCTGAAGCACCTAGGCTTGATCCCCACAGAACATGAGTGTGTACACAAACACACACCTCAAAAAATATGGTGAAAAAAACTACACATGAATATGATACACAAGAATAAGAATAACAAAGAAGCAGGAGACTTGGGAGACTTCCAGTGACATGGAAAGAGTTTGTAGGGCCCTGTGTAGAAGACGCAGAAGGAGAAAACAAGGATAGACTCAGGTTTTCACTAAAGCTAACTTAATACTAGGGGCCTGCTGCTCTGAAAAATAAAGCACAGGCTTAGATCAGAATCAATGTAAAGAACACAATGTAGACCAACCTCATTTCTCCTGCCTGTTGCATGCTACCACTGTGCTAGGGTACGCAGGTGGCTGAGCAGCAGCAGCAATTGAGCACATATTTCTGAGCACTGTTCAGAAGGCACAGTATTGGACTCCCAGGCATGACCTCACTGGATACCACTGCAGCTTTCTTAGGTGGATGCTCTCATTTTGGAGATGTGAACAGTGAGACTAAGAGAAGTGTAAAAGCAACAAGAAAAGCTAAGAACTAGGTGAATACAACCAATGAAAATAACTCAGATTAAAGGGAGCACAGGGATTCAGCCAAGGGAAAGTTATTGTCCTCAGTTGGTGGGACAGAGGAAAACAGAATCCTGGAAAGGATTTTCAGAATGGGAAATCCAAAGGTGCGGTATGGTTCCTGTCTGACTTGTTTCCTTCTGCTGTGGCTCCCATGTGTTTCCTTTGCCTTGGATTTTCTGATTTGTTACTTTAACAGTTCTGTAGCCCAGATGCATATACTCAGTGCCTAAGCATCATATGCTGCCTCTGTGCCTAGAGCCCCACTTTCTGTGTCACTGTGGCAAGGATTTCTACTGGTCTGTACCACAAGCACAATGTTCTGACACCCAAATTCACTATTGTCCTGGGGACTCCTTCTTGCTTCCAGGCTCACCATGCACAACCTCCCAGCCAAGGTGAAGCCACCCTTGGCTCCTCCTTGTCCCTCTCCTTTGTCTCCATTCTCACGCAGTCATGTGCACTCTATGAGACTTTCTATGTCCTCCCCTCTTCTCCAGTTTCAATCTTCTAGCACTATTCTCACTCAGACCTGCATGCTCCAACTCTCCCACCCCTGGAGCAATTTTCTCTGGCCCCTCTGTGAAAGAGGCTATTGAATTTCTAGTCCATCTGTTTGGTAAATGAAATTTCCACCTGAGAGAACTAACTTGGATTGCTTTCAGCAAAAGCACATACTGCCACTATGACATATGTGAGCCTGGTGACTATTGAGGGTGTGTCTCAGGAGAACCTGGAAAAGGAGCCATGGGAGGAGAAAGAGAAGAGGAAGAGGCTATGTCTAACCACTCTAATGGCTCCCAGAGAGTTTGTCCAGGGTGAGGGAGCTAGGATTTCATCAGTTAGCTTTAGGTTAAGGGCTACTCAGAGAGGCAGAATCCCAGCTCCCAGCCAATCACAGAACACTGGGGCCAGTAGTCACTCAGGGCAAAGAGCTACAGGTACATGCAAGTAAGTACAGAAGCACAAAGCACCAGAAATTAAAGAGACCCTCACAGAGACAGGTCGGGGGACACAGGGCCTTGGGTAGAACCGGAAGAAATCTGCTATAGAAATTTTACAGTTTGAGCTGCCTCCATCTCCCAGCTCTTCCTGCCTGAACCCAATTCCCAAGCCCATCCAAAGTCCAGTCTGACCCATGCAACTGCAAGTCCGGTCTGGGCCGCACCTGCCAGGACCCATGGCCTGCCTCCATCCTCCGGTTCTTCCTGCCTGAGCTCCATTCCAGAGCCTATCTGCCAGCTGGTCTGATCCGCACGACAGCAAGACTCCTGAACTCCAGAGTCCACAGAGCCTCACAGCAGCCAGCACACTCACAGCCAGGCACCACTGAAGGGGAATAAGCTTGGTGGATCAAGAGCAAACTCCCATAGGCACTAACAGCAGAATTTCACCAAAGTACAGAGATCACTGCCATACAAAATGATAACAACAAAGAGTAAGATGCAGTCACAGGGCCCAAGGCCACCCAAATCAAATACAGGAGATGATACCATAGAAGAAAATGGGAATCATGCAACCAAAAACTCTGAATCTGAGGTAGACAGACAACTACAGAAACATATAGAACAATTCAGATCAGAGATAACAACTGAAATAAAAGAAGAAATGCATGAGTTAATAGAATTTGAAGTGGAAAAACAATTGCAGAAACATATAGAGCAAAGCAGAACAGAAATAACCCCTGGGCGGGGGGAAACATGTCTAAATTAATAGCATCTAAAGTAGGGGAACAAATGTAGAAAGGTAAAGCGGAGAGCAGAGCAGAAATAATCTCTGAACTAAAGAGAGAAAAGATAACTATAATGAAAGACTTAAGAAATATTAAAGAAGATATTGACAAAAAATAGAGGAAAATAGAAAAATGACGGATTGCATGACTGAACAATATAAGAAAGAAATAGATTGCCTGAAACAGTATCAAAGAGATACACAAGAAAATAAAATCTCAACCACAAGCTGGCAAAACCGTATGAACAAAAGTGAAGAAAAATTTCAGATCTCGAAGACGCACTTGCAGCTAGTGAAAAGGCAAGAAAGGATCTCTTAAAGACAACCGTGATGCAGGAGAAAATAATTCAAATGCTGCAAGATGATGCAAGAATGAACAATGTGAGATTAATAAGAATCAGTGAGAAAGAATGTGGGCAGAAGTAATGATATAAAAAAGAATATGGGCAGAAGTAATAGCAGAAAACTTCCCTAATATGAGAAAACAATTGGATATTCAGATAACTGAAGCATACAGAATGCCAAATAACAACAACCCGACTAAAAACGCATCAATACATATAATAATTAAGATCCCAGAAATCCAGCTGAAGAATAAGATACTAAAAGCTACTAGAGAAAAGAAACAGATCACATTTAAAGGAAAACCCATCAGAATAACAGCAGATTTCTCTTCACAAAGCATGAAATCAACAAGAGAATGGATAAGAGTGCTTCAAGTCCTCCATGAAAATAAATTTCAGCACAGACTGCTATACCTGACAAAACTCTCTTTCAAGTATGAGGAAAAAGTGAAATACTTCCACGATAAGCAACAATTAAAGAATATCATATGTCAAAGCCAACACTACACAGTATACTAACAAATATTTTAGAGAGGGACCAAAATGAGCTGAACTCAACAAATAAGAACAGAAAGATCCGACCAAATAGTGCAACCAATTAAACATAGGAGAAAAAGTGGTAAACAGTGGTAAATAAAAGTCATGTCAATAATAAGACAATACATTTCAATTATAACCATCAATGTAAATGGACTCAATTCTCCAATTAAAAGAAGTAGACTAGCAGAATGGAGAAGGAAAAAACCCCAACAATATTCTGTAT
>PVKN010032192.1:0-12314 GCA_004027915.1 Capromys pilorides
TGCCTTTAAAATAAAAGCCTCAGGACTTTTTTAATGTATTAAATTATATTCTATTCAAAAGGACAGGATTTATTACACAGAAAATGTACTAAAAGTACACTGATGTTTCTCCTCAAAGCCTTTTTTTTAACATGAATTTTAAAACTATTATCTGAGATTTATGAAAAAATATTCCTCTAATCCTCCATTTAAAAAAATTAAAGTTCTTCTGGTTGTCAACCTTTAATTTTTTTCAATGAGTCACTATCTTTTTGATACAAAATTTTTACTCTTGCTCCTTTGGCCTGGTGGGGATAGAAATGCCCTGAACCCTATCACGATGACACTAGGGATACTGAGTCACAGCTGATGAATAACAACAAAGAGACTAGTGATTCTAGTAGAGGCCAGTAACATTATAGAGTGGCTATCATAACTTCCCCACAAAGGAGAGGCTATAAACTCTGGTAAATGTGGCACAGGATCAAACTATGCATAGAACAAATAGAACTTAGTTCCCAGAGAGAGGTAATCATGAATGAAAGTGGCACAATCTATAAGTATTTGGGTACTTGAGCAAACAGAGCTGATCTTGAAAATGAGTTGAATAATGCCTGATATATAGATGGTGTGAAATGCTCCAGAAAGAATCAGAAAAGACACAAGATAGATATTTTGTGACCATTTTAGATACGAAGTGGTAGTTGTCTCAGATCCTAGACAGAGTTGATCAAAATACAAATATGAGCTCAGAGCCTGGATATATATTCCAAAACTCTTCCTACTATAACACTCAGTCAAAAATTTTACTGTTAGCATTCATTTCCTACAGAAGTATGTGTTAGTAAAATACAAGTATTTCTGAGAGGGATATATAACTTAGAGAAAGTAGTAGTTATTATAGGAAGTTATATACAAGATGTGAAAGCCTTCCTATAAATTACATTATCAAGTTTTTCTAATAACCTAACTGGCCAGTGTTAATAGTGTAGAAAGGATATCTGAGGACAGAGCTAAGGGGCCTGCCAGGGATAAGACTCAGAGAAAATGAAAAGGATCCAGAGAAGGAAGTCACACAGGCCTCTTTTCAGGTAGGGTCAGTCAATAAAGACCAGTGCTGTCATGAAGGAAGCTTTTGTACTAATTAAAACTGAATCTCTAATTCTCCTATGACTGGTACCTTGAGTTAACCATCCAAGTGGCCCCTCCCTCATTACTTTCTCTGCATTGCTCCAGTCTGCTAGGAATGTTTTTATACTAGTGGGCAGGTGTGTCTATGTGAGTGTGAGTGAGTTTGTGTGTGTGTGTGTGTGTGTGTGTGTGTGTATACATGTGGCAGGGAAACATATAAGAAATGCCTAGAATGTCCTAACTGTTCATGTATGCATAACTTCCTTATCATAAGACTCATAGAACAGTGTAGTGAACAGAAGCATGGACCAGATTTAAAAAAAAAAAAAAAACTAAGGCTTAGAGAGGTCAGGACTTTTCCCAGATCCCAAAGTTAATCATTGGCAGAGCTAGGATATATATTCAAGTCTAACTTCAAAATAGATTTTCTTCCTACTACAATTTACTGACACTGATAGGATCCTCATTAAAAAAAAAGAACAAAGATTCCCTGTTATCCAAAAACTCTGTTAAATATACAGTATAATACATTATTAAGTACCAATGAATAAAGATCACCAACAATATTCATTTCATGCAAGGGAAGTATTGTGTAGTGCAAAGAAGAGTCAAATTCAAAGCTGTGGCTTCAATGGATAAATTTCAAAATCCATTTAAGCTCCTTGTGATTCTAATTATTATCAGAAAAAAATAGGATAGCAATAGTTTCACAACAGGGCATAAATTGAATGTAAGGAGCTTTGTAATTTGCACACCATCATTCAAAACAAAAAAGTAATGGTAAAATGGGACAACAAACCAAATGTTCATCTGCGGGTGAGTGGATAAACAAACTGTGATATCAACTATATAGCAAGGTAATGTCAAGCAACTGATATCTGCAATAAAAAGGATGAATCTCAAATGCATTAAGCTATGTGAAAAAAACCCAGACTCTGAAGCCTACATCCTGTATGATTCCATTTATAAGACATTCTGGAAAAAGCAAAATTGTTGAGACAGAAAACAGATCAGTGGTTGCCAGGGACAGAAGGTAGAGGAAGGGGCTGAGAATAAATGAGCATGAGCAAACTTTCAGGGGTAATAGAAATATTCTATGTCTCAGTTGCAGGAGTGGTTACATGACTACATACATTTGTCAAAATATGTAAAATTGTATGCATAAAAGGGGTGCTTACCCCTCAATAAACCAGGATGAGGAGGCAAATAATGGGTGACACTTAATTCTAACTCATTATAAAATTCTGATTCAATTACAGAGTCATTTGCATCCAAACACAGAAAATGCTTTAGCTCCCTTGCAACAAATGTATGCTGTACAGAATCTTGGTGATCATGAATGATTAATATGCACTCCCACTCCAAGATCTCTGCAGATCCTTTGCTGAGAGCTATATTCCTGGTCAGCTTCTTTTTAAAGCAATCTCCATTTGGCAAGGGTTGTACCTTTACTTGACAGTTTGAAAGTGTTTCCAGCTGAACTGCTTTCCAACTGCAGGATGCAGCCAGCCAGGCAGCACCTCCTGACTCTTCATAATATGGGAAGACCCGACCTTGTTATCTCCCAAAGAGAATACACAAGAGTTCATCCATAATTACCCAACTCTGGAGTCTGTCTTGCCCTTTCTTAATACTAAACAGGCTGCTGCTGAATCAGAAGAAAGCTTATGGAGGGCGTGCTATTTAAAATGGCAAAAATTTTCCAGACTAAGCGTTCAACTGAGATTAGCAGGGCTTCGTATCTCAAAATCAATTTGCAACATTTCAGTTTTAAAAGGTTAAGTCCAAAGGGGCAAAAGCTTGATTTTTTAACAGAACTATATTATCTTTCTGATATAAAGTATATTTATAAAAAAATACCTCACATTCTGACTGAAGATTTTCTTTTTTATTGTTTTAACTTTAAAAAACTACTTTAATATTTTCTACATGGTTTGCAAATATCTATTTTTAAAGTGTTGGCAATGGTGATAATTGAACTGATAGATTTCAATTCCATAACTATAAGACAGTTTTAAGTGTAGTGCTTAGCATCTTATTAATCTCTAATCTGTGCTATCTTAGTACACCAAGGAAATGAGGCAGTTAAATGTTGTAATATTTATAAGGAAAGCCCCAACCCTCAAAAAAAAATCCTTGAGTCCTCTGATTAGCAATTATGACAATCTTAAAACGGAAGATGGAACTCCTTTTACTTTCTTAATCTTTTTAATCTCTTAAAAAAAGTAAAGTCTTCATTTGATCAGTTTTTTGCATGTTAATGGTGTATGTTGCGGGAGTTCTACCCTTCAGTGGAAAGTATTCCATTTTTATTTCTGTGGAATAATTCTGAAATAATTTTGCTAATTCCCCCAGCCACATTCCACGCAATTGGCAATCTCAAAAATGCAAAGCTTCCATCAGAGCCTTTGCCAGGCACACAGGCAGCTTTAAGATCCAACCAAGCATTGAGACAGTGTTCTCACTTTGGAGAAATGACTGATTGGATGGATTAAATGTGCTTCCAAAGTGATTCCCAAACAGCTATAAAAGAAAAAAATCAGAGGCTAATTAAATAGAGGCATTGAAGAGCTGTACTTAACTCGTCAAGCTCCTGTATGACACATTTGTCTCAAAGAAGCCATGTGCTGTGGAATTTTCTACCAGAGTGTGGAAATGAAAAGAAGTCTAAGTGTCCAGTGACAAAGCAAAGATTTAGCAAACTATGTGGCAGCAACCCAAAACAATGCTATGTAGTCATTTAATATAACATTATGACGACTTCAGGAATATGTAGAGATTCTCTTACAATATAGTAAATGGAAAAGAAGATTGCTAGTTGGTATGAGTATTACAAATAAATCCCATAACATATGCTTCTGAACAATTGGAATTTAATAAAATACACAGAATTTGTCATTGCTGTTTAAATGAGGGCGAATAAGAATGAGGGCTGTTTTTTGGTTTTCTTCAATGCTGTAATTACACTCTTTTTAATTTAAAGAAATTTTTAATCTGCATTGTTCTTACTGGAAATAGGAATATGAGTCATGAGTTTATGTGAGGCATTCTGATCATCATGAATTCAATTCAAGCTGCCCTGTTGCCTAGCAACAGGATAACTTTTCTGCAGTGAAATCCCTCAGCAGCAGCAACCTATGAAGTATCTCCAGAGGAATTCCCTGCCTTAAGAGCACTCCATACCCTTATTACCTTGTCATCATATTCCATTGCTCTGGGGGAATTTCATAATTTAGTCACGAAGAGATATTAAAATTTAGAGGGTTACTTTTAAAAATTCACATGTATGGATGTTTGCCACTCTGCTTGAAAGCAGGAGAATGGTGCACAGGACTTCTCTAGATTCTTCTCATCTCTAATACTCCCTGGATAAGAATAGCAAGGAAGGAAAACGTTGTTAGTTTTGATTTATAAACTTTCCACATGGTGACTTGGCATGGCTCCAATGAGATATAATACTTTCTTTCTTATTATTTTTTCTTTTTTAGATGTATCATTGGCATACTATAAAATTAATCATTTTTAAGTATACAGTTATGATGCTGTGCCACTATCACTATAATCAATTTCAGGGCATTTTCATCAGCTCGAAATGAAACCCAGGAACTCTCCATTTCTCTCCAAAGACCTCTCAGCCAAGCAACTACCAATTACATTGAAATTCCATGGAGTTTCCTAATCTGGCAATTTCATACAAATGAAACTAAACATTATATAGTTCTTTGTGTCTAGCTTCTGTTACTTGGAAAAATATTCTTAAAGTTTATCTCTATTGTGGGATGCACTGGTGTATCATTCTTTTTAATGGCGAAATAGTGTTCCAAGAAATTTTTGTATCAATAATGATTAGAAAAATTATCATGTCTGCATCCTGTACTCTGAATAACTACCAGAAGGACAACAATATGCATTGTATTAACTATTGGGGATGTACTACTAAAGTGTTTTAAAATTGCCTCATGGTTATTTCTTATTAAAAGTAATAAAAAACGAATAGTGTTCTATTACATATGTATGCCATATTCTACTCATCCAATTATCCATTGGTAGACATTTAGACTGTTTCCACTTTTTAGCTATTATAAATACTGTTGCCATAAACATTTATGTACAGACTTTGTGTGAAGGGGTATTTTCATTTTTCTTGAAAATATACCTATAATTTAAATTATTCAGTTATACGGTAACTATATGACTAACACGATGGGGAAATTTTTCAAAGTGGCCGCATCATCTTACATTGCTACCAAAAATGCCAGAGTGTTCCAACCTCCCCTACTTCCTTGCCAACATTTTGTCTTGTTTGTCCTTTTGAATACAGCCATCCCAGTAGGTGGGAAGTGTTTTTCACATGGCTTTTATTTGCATTTCCTTAATGATTAATGATGCTGAGCATCTTGTCATGTGCTCAACAGACATTTGCCTATCTCCTGTGAAAGATGTCTGCTCAAATGATTTTACCACTTGTAAATTGGATTATTTGTCTTTTTATTGTTGAGTTGATTTTTCCCTCTTTCTTCATGGGGTATGCAGAGATATATTGACATCAAGGCCTTCATAGGCCCCTAAACACTCAGCCCAAGACAGTTATATCAGTTAGAGAGGAGAAGGAGGTTCAGTCACAATATACCAGTATCAGTAAAAAGAGACACAGCAGGCTGGAGGGAATGCTCTAGCCAAACATTCTCAGAACTGTCTGCTATCCTTGCGTTACCTCTAAAATCAGAATCCTGTTGTTCTGCCTCCACAAAGCACAATCCTGTTATTGTTCTAAATGCTGCCTGGGTTGTAAGGAAAACCCTCTCTTACTGCAAGCAGTAAATAATTGCTGTTCCCCAACCCATCATCCCTTCCACCACCATGGTCACATTCTATGCATTGCTACTTACTTGCTATCTGTCACAGATAATGAATATTTGACAAATAAATGAATATAAAAATCGTCTTAACTTAAGCAACTGTGGATTGGAACAAGGATTCCATAATTTCTTATAAGTTTCCTATGCATTCCAATTATATTTAACTCAGTTTTAACACTAAGTATTTTACAAATATTGACCAATTTTCCTAACAATCTTATCAAACAGGCAACATTATTGTCTCCATTTCATAGATGAAGGAACTGAAATAACCTGCCCAAGGCAAACAGCTGGTAGATGGTTCAGCTGGACTCTGGCTACCCATGGCTCTTGTCTGTGCTCTCAACTGCTATTCAATGCATCCTTATCAAATTTTGTTTTAATATATATGTCCATTTTAGTGTTATGAGGTGAGAGGGGAAATGCTGAGTTTATGTCAAGTAAAGGCTCATTATAGTTTTAAGAAAGCCACCCTAAACAGTCTTTTGATACATCAAATCATACTGAACACAATGGAATATGTCCATTTCCCAAGTAAGTACTTCTGTGATAATTCAATGTTGAATTTCTTTCTCATATGTTAGTATTTTCTTTTCTTAAGGCAAGTTATCAATTTATCATTGACAAAACTGTATTCTCTAACCAAGTTTTCCATAGAGAGAACATTCTCAAACTATTGAATGACGGGCCAAGGAGACAGCTCCATAGTACAAGTCCTGCCTGGCAAGTACAAGGTCGTGAGTTTGAACCCCAGTCCTGCCAAAAAAAAATGTATTGAATGGCAGTGAATAAGTGCTCAGTGCTACAGGTTGCAGTTTGCTTGCCTGGACTAGGCCTCTTTCAGAGAAAGGATTCATCCAGATCTGCAGCTCTTGTGGACTAGTACAATATACTTGCCCTATTCTCACTCTCAAAGGGTAGCTGAAGTTGCCTCATATTCCGGCTAACCAAAGGCTCTGCCCAATCCAGAGGCCTCCTGGTCATGCAAACTCAATATTTTCAACCCCTACTCTGCATGGTTCTTTTCCTAGTACAGCCACCCACTGCTTTCTTTCCTTCACAAATCTCATCTTCCTTTCCATAGTAAATGGATCCTCCTTCATGCTTCATGATCTTTGCTGAGAACTTACCCAGAGAAAACTTCTACTCCTGGTTCCCTCTTAACTGGAGGCTGGTTATTTCCTTTATCACACATACAACAGCCTCTTTACTCCTCCTAATTATCTCTAAATACTTCTTCACCTCCCTACAAAAATGACAGAACCACTGAGTCACTTGTCCTAATCCACTGTTATTCACAGGTCATCTGTCTATATCTTCTTACTCTTCTCACTGTGATAACCCATTGACTTTCTCAAGTCTTCCATCGCATCCTTTATTCACATTACACTTTGTCTCCTGCTCACAATTTTCCTGTTAATCTCAAAGATTTTCTCTGTGCTATATCACTAAGAGATCAGGAATTCAGCCAACAAATGCCCAATCCTCCAGTTCTTCTCCAAGCACCTTAACACCACTAAGCAAATGAGCAATTAACTCAGCTAACTCCCATAGCCAACCCATAACCTAGGCTGAAACAGAAGGAGCTATGCATTCTTATTTTCTATCTCCACCCTAGTTCTCATCCTAAAATTCAAATTTTCTGAAAAAAATTCTTTCTCTTCCAATTTCCAGTTATATTCACGATGCTATATTTGTTCTTCCATCCTATCCATCTCTTTTATTTTTGGCTCAGCTCTCTGCTATTGATTTGCCCCCTATACTACTCATCAGCTTAGCCACTCCTCTTGCTAACCTCACTTGCTAGTTCCTTATGCCATCTATCACAATCCGTCTACTTCATGCACTTTGTTCTGTATCCTTTCTTCAAATTCCACACAAGCCTCCCCACTTCCAATATTGTTCCCCTCCAATATACTTCCCAGCACCAGCCAGCGTCACTTTTCTAAAATGTAAATTTAACCATGATGCTCCTCTAATCAAAATTGTCTAATGACTTCTGGCACTCTTAGTATAAAACTCAACTTCTCCATGAAATTATAAAGCCGTTTTTAATGTGATCCTTTTTTATATCTTCAGTCTTACTTCTCACATCCTTCTGATACACACTTTGCTGTACTCTAGCTGAGTCTCAACTGAGTGCTGTGCTCTCTGGAACTTACCCATTTCTCTTTGGTTTTCTCTCTGTGTATCTCCTGAATTCTTTGTACATTCCCCCTCTGCCTGGAGTACTTCCTCTTTTTTGCTCTTTAATTATTTGTATAATTTTCATTTTTTATGTCTTCATTGTCTCTTTCTCCTGGAGGCCTTTCTTAACCATCTTCCATGTTTTCCTTAAAACCCTATACTTAAGCCTGGAGGGGCATGCCTATAATTCTAGTACTTTGGGAGGCTGAAATAGGAGTTCAAGTATGAGCCCTGCCCGGGCCATTTAGCAACTTACCAAGATCATATCTCAAAGTAAAAACTAAAATAATGTCTGGGATAAGCTCAATGTAAAGCACTTACCACGCTCTGGTAGCTCTTATCCTGGTAACTTTCAGCACATAATATAATTATTTTCTTACCAAAACCTCTGCTACTCCACAGGCTAAATGAGTGCAAGGACTACATCTTGAACATCATTCTATCAATAGCACCTATTACAATCTCTGGTAAAATTATGCGAATGAGTTAGCGAATGTAGAGAGAGTTCCGCCTTTAAGAGATATGACTTAAATTATAGTGCTTCTCAAGAACAGGATAAGCAGAAACTTCCCTATACTTGATGTTGGGCCACTTCAAAAGCTAGTAACTTTGGTCTGTAAACTTGCTCTCTTAACCGTCCAGAAGAAAAGCTTACTGATACTATTACTCTATAACATAGGTACTTGAGCTTAACATCTCTGTCTTTCTGAGTATCAAACATCTTAGACTTGGAATTGGTATTATCTATCAATCATTGATATTCTAATAAATCTCTATAGAATGTGATAAAAGCAGTTACACATTTTTATACAGAAATTTAGAAATCTAAGCACATACAAAATTGTAGCCTGTCAATCCTACAGTATTTTTCTTAGTCACTTACTCTCATTTAATACCCTTTTTTGTTTTCTTGCAAACATACCATTTACTTGAGAGAAAGTAGACAAAGAAGGGCTACAAGGATAGCCAATATTTTGGCCCTATCCCTTCAAGGTCAGTGAGGACTCAGGATGTAAGAGAACCTGTGCTATAACATCCTATAACTCAGTGGTCTCCAAAATTTTCTGTTAAAGAGATTATGGGGCCACAGAGGAAAAAGCTCAATGATGTATAGTGTGCCTAAGGAGAGTCACCTAGAGAAAAAAAATATTCTCTCAGGCTTTCACAAAGTGCAAACTGGTCAAGCAATGGCCGTGACTCATCCAGATGGCTGACACTGACAACAGTTCTACAAAGCACTGAACATAGTTTCAAAGTAAATCTTGAGGGGATTTGACTGACCTTGGGAGATACAAATGTTCCATGTTTTGTTATACAGGTCTTGCTTTAACTTACCCTTAACCACCCAGCAGAAAATTTTAACCATGAGGCATAAGTCATAAAGCTAGATTAGTTTGCTGAGCTGTAAAAGGCTTAAATCAACAGCTTCCATCATTGCCAGTTTTGACAATAACCCACTGTGATTATGGAACACTTGATTATGTATACAACTACTTTCTCTTAGTTCAATGAGGAGAAATTTTTTGTACCAATAATGATTAGAAAAATTATCATGTCTACACCCTGTGCTCTGTATAACTACTAGGAGGACCATATACATTATATCACATATTGGGAATGTACTACTAACGTGTTTTGAAACTGCCACATTGCTATTTCTTATTAAAAGTAATAAAAAGACAATAAATAAATAAATAAATAAATAAATAAATAAATAAATAAATAAAATAAAAGCTAGGAAAGACTCATAGAGATACAGGGATGTTATAGTACATAGAGTCAGTCACTTACTCACATTCCACAAGCCCTCATAGAAATACCATCTATTCTGTCTGAATAGTTTTTTCTGGCTGCAGAAACATTTCCACATTTATGAAGATCAGGTAGTTAATTCCTCTCTGGGGGCAATCCTCAACTAAAGGAAAAGTAGAAATTGGCCGACAGATAGCCCAGATTTATTTTGTCACAGGTAACAATTGTGAAACATGTTCTATGTGGTCTCTCACAGTCTCTGACAAGACTGGGCCTCACATTCTCACTCCAGCAATCTGCTTATTACTGCACCATTTATCAACTTCCTTCTCTGTCTCATGTCCTCATCAGTGCTTCCTTGGATTAACAACTTTAGAAACTATTGCAGTAATAGCCTTTGCAGGAGCTACTTATGAGGGAACCTAAATTTAGACACTCATGTATTTCCTTGACCTAGTCTTCAATTCCAGTTTAGGCACTTTGGAACATAAAAATACCTCTGGAACCAGGATACCTATCACATCTAAAAAATTCCATCTGTGGTCATAACCCTTTTTACTTCCATTTCTCCTATTTCGTAATGAAAAGCAAATAAGCATTTTTCTATTATTATTATTATTATTATTATTATTATTATTATTATTTTAAAGTATAAGGTTAATAGAGCATTTGTGTTTGATACTGTTCTAAGTCATTTGGATGCATTAAAAGAGTCCTATGTTCTAGATTTTCCCTGTGTTTCCATTTTGTCAAATGCATTCTAATCTTACTTGTCTCTCTATTTGTGCAGGGGATACCTGGAATCTTGATAGCAGTGATAGGATAAACTTAGGGTCTGTAATTCAAAGCAGTGTTTCCTTAAGGCAGCCTAGGTTAGTACAGTTGAGATTCACATGAGAACTACAGCCAAAAATGTCCAACAGCAGAATGAAATCGAAATTTCACTCCAGTCAGGAACACATCTATAGTCAAACATCTGGGTTTATTACTCACAATCATGAGAACTCATTAGGGAATTGTGGTATGTCTCAATAAGATATTAGCAAATACTTGTCTGAGGATATAAGTTATACCAATTATTTTAGGGACAGTTTAAGAAGGCAAGATTTTGCTCCAGATTGAATGCTATCAGGAAGCAAGTTTAACTCAGAGATTAGATCCCTTAATAAATCTTATCTAGAAGACAGGACAGGAGAATGGGGCTACACCTGTGTTTAGCAGGGAGGCAGCATTCATATTAACTGAGAGAGATGTTTCATCATTTCTGTGACTTGGACAATGCTTACATTTTGTTGGTGTTCAAATGAGGTTGTTAAATGGTCCTTTTTTTCATCCATTATGGTCATAGAGGAGCCTCATTTCTGCTGCCTGATGGTTTCATAGTAATACTAAGAATGAGCAAATGGTATCAAGC
Organism: Capromys pilorides; assembly: GCA_004027915.1. Lineage (NCBI taxonomy): Eukaryota > Metazoa > Chordata > Mammalia > Rodentia > Capromyidae > Capromys > Capromys pilorides. Next base: position 11,323 of record PVKN010032192.1, read on the forward strand.
TAGCTGACACAAGGCAAACATATCTTACACACACACATAAATCTTTAAAATCATGAGTACAGCCATATAAACACACAGTCTGGGTAGGTGACTAAAACACACATGTGTGCACATTACTCTCCAATTTAATTTTTGTACTTCACAACTCCACATCAAGATATTATCTGCACCTCTAAGACCAAGTTCCATTTAAATAGGGCACTAGCATGAGATGTAAATGTAGTGAATTCAATCCTTAAATTCTGTTTCTTTTCATTTTGTTGTATCTTTTATACCTTTCAGGTTTTATTTCTTCTTTCAGGTGCTTACACTATGGAGATCATACAATATTTATTCATGTGGATCTGATTTATTTCATTTATGAGTACAGCCTCTAGTTGCATCTACTTATCTATGGAGGCTGTTTGTCTTACTTTATAGCTAAGTAATACTCTGTTATATAAAAATGCCAAATCTTTTTCATCCATTACTCGGGAGAGAGGCATTTTGGTTGCACAAGATTTGGCTATGACAAATTGTACTGTTATAAACATGAGTGCACATATATCATTGTGATATGATGATTTCAGTTCTTCTGGGAAAATAGAAGAGGAATAACTGGATTGAATGACATTTCTAATCTTAGTTTTTTGAGAAGTCTCTACATTGATTTCCATAATGGTTATACCAGTCTACATTTCTACCAGCAGTAGAGCAGTGTTCATTTTTCCCCGCAACCTATCCAGGATTTTTTTATTAGTTTATTTCTTTATGATAGCCATTCTTTCTGGTGTAAGATGGTATCTCAATGTTGTTTTAATTTGCATTTCTTGAATGGCCATTGATGTTGAACATTTTTTCATGTATTTATTTGCTTGTATTTCTTCATCTGAGAAGTGTGTATTCATCATGGATGCCCATTTTTGGGTGAGGTCTTTAAATTTCAGGTCCCTAATTTATATATATATACTAAATATGTATATATTAGATAGAAGATGAGAGAAAGGAGAAAA
>PVKN010032193.1:0-12307 GCA_004027915.1 Capromys pilorides
CCCCCTCCCTGCCCACCCTGGGGGAAGCAGGGTGCTATCCATACTGAGAGTAGTGGGGCTGCAGGGTGGTCCCGCCGCTAGTTCTGCTCCCCTCCCCTGTTCCTGGGCCCTGGGGCTGCTGTCCTGGGCTCCTCCCCTTTCTGGGGTCCTGAAGAGGCCCTGGGTTCACCCTGGCCTCCCCACAGGCCCTTCGCAGGCCCTGTCCGTGTGCACCTGGGCACTCTGCCGGAAGGAGGGAGGCAGGGATAGAAACGACTCTGTCATGTGAGCTGTCATCATGGGTGCTGTAAGCTGATGATTTTCTGTTTTACGCTGTGGGAGGTGAGGAGAGATTCAAGATGAATAATACTGAGTGAGTAACTTAGAGCGAGCTATAAATCAGGGCAGCCGGGCATGGTGGTGCACGCCTGTAGTCCTAGCACTTGGGAGGCTGAGGCAGGAGGATCAGAGTGAGTTCGAGACCAGTCCGTGCTACAAAAGTGAGCTCAAGGCCAACCTGAACTACATAGTGAGACCTTGTTTCAAAAAGACAAATAAATAAATATTAAAAAAAGAAAAAAAATAAACCAGGGGAGGTAGCACACACCTGTAACCCCAGCACTCAGGAGGCTGAGGCAGGAAGAACTCCACGAGTTGAAAGCCTGCCTGGGCTGCGTGGCCAGACTTGTCTCCAAAAACCAAAACAAAGTTTTAAAAGTTATATGGGGTTTTTTTGTCCCCTGTACTGGAGATTCAACCCAGGACCTCACACTTGCTAGGCACTGAGCCGCATTCCTACCCATTTTTGTATGGTCTTTCTCAGTTGCCTCGCATGGCCTCCAACTTGGAACCCTCCTGCCTCAGCCTCCTGAGTAGCTGGGACTGTGTGTGTGCTGCTACCTTGTCTTGCTGCCCTTGGAGTCTGATGAGGACACACACACACACACACACACCCTTGGTTGGGAGCCATCTGCTTATTTCCTGAAACACTGGTGGTGGTGTGTTGGCTGCAACCTCCATCTGGTCCCGTCTGGCCTGTGGCTGAGCCCTGCCCTCAGGACCCTCCTCAGGGCTGCTCCTGCTATTCTGCAGGTCCCTTTGGCTGTATCTTTTTTTCAGTCTGTTTGAGACAGGGTCTCGCTGTGCAGTTCAGGCTGGCCTTGAGCTCACTTTTGTAGCCCAGGCTAGTCTCGAACTCACACTAATCCTCCTGCCTCAGCCTCTCAAGTGCTGCGATTATAGGCGTGCGCCACCACGCCCGGCTTGGCTGTATTTTTTTTTTTAAGTTTATTTTATTTTCTTAAACCACATTACATATTTGTTTCTGTTATGGCCGGCTCAGCCTTCCCTGGGGGCTGGGGGGCGGCGCAGCATGTGGTGCCTGGGATCGAGCCGCAGTCCCTGTGGGGCCTGAACTTCCCAACGCATGTGCTTTAGACCGCTAAGCCATCTCACCAGCCATTGGCTGTATTTTTATTATGTTCATTTTTTGGCTTTTGGGGGCAGAGTCTCACCGTGTGACCCAGGGTGTGACCCCAAACTCGCAGTAGTCCCCCTGCCTTAGCCTCCCGAATGCTGCAATTACTGCCTGTGCCACTGTGCTCAGCCCTGTTATTTCCTGTTTGAAATGGGATCCCGTCTCAGACGTGTGCCATCACACCCAGCAGCTACCTTGGGGAGCGCTAACCATGCAGCCGTGACCAGGACCGGGTTGGGACTCACAGTGACACCGAAGGCAAGGGGCGTCCCAGGGCCTGGGGAAGGGGCAGGAAGCCTGGCCTGGCCAGCCACAAAGGCCTTCCGGCAGTGGTGGCTCAGGTTGCCGTGGGGAAGACAGGAAGGGTGCGGGTGGCTTGGAAGCCTGCGGTGGGATCAAACAAGACTCCCTCAGAAGCTAACAGAAGCAGCAAGGAGTGACCAAACCTGGCCTGGTGGCGCACATCTTCAGTCCCTGCTGTTGGGAGGCTGAGGCAGGAGGATCACCGAGTTTGAGGCCAACACAGACTCTATAGTGAGACCCTATCTCAAAATGGGGTGCGGAGAGCCTCGTTGTGCTGGAGAGGGTGTGAACTGGTCACTGATGGGGTTTAGGCGCTGGAGGTTGTGGTCTTTGTGTTTGGGGACAAGCCAGGGTTCAGGGTGCACCTCCCACGTAGCAAGGGGGCAGCCGCTGGGTACCAGAAGACGAGGGTCCCTGAGCTCCCCTCCAGCCCTTCACCCCTGGGGCTGCCCCCAGCCCTGACTGCCGGCCTCCTGCCCTGCACAGGGATGACTCCGCTGAGGTGGACGTGTATAACCCCACGAAGAATGAGTGGGACAAGATTCCGTCTATGAATCAGGTAAGCTGGTGGGCTTCACCGCTGGGCAGCGAGCGTTGGGGGCCTCTGTCGCACCTTCTCCAGGCGCTGCCTTAACAGAAGGCTGGCTCACCTCCCTTTACCCTGGAGGCTGTGTGTGTGTGTGTGTGTGTGTGTAAAGGGGGATCGACTTCAGGACCTTGCACTTCCCAGGCAGGCACTTGTGCCCCTGAGCTATCTCCCCGGCCCCCAACCCTGGAGGCTTTGCTGAGGCCCAGGTGTCTTTTGAGGCAGAGTCTCACAGCTGCTTCAGGCTGGTTTTGGAACTCGTGGCAATCCTCCTGCCTCATCCTCCCACGCACTGAGATTACAGGTGTGCGCCCCCACACCCCGCTTAGTCACGTGCTCCTCTAGCGGCCACAGTGGCTTCCTCTGAGCCTCAGAACAAAGGCCTCTGGGGGTGTGTGTGGTGCCGCAAGCACTGTGGTGTCTCTGGGAAGCCCGTTAGGCTGGAAGGCCCAGACGGGTCCCTTGCTGACCCTGGGAGCTCAGAGCAGGACTTGTAAGCTGCCGCTGCCGCTGCCACTGCCGCTGCCGCTGCTGCCACCTTGCCAGGGCTACTTTTCACTAGCCAAGGAGGGAGGCATGGTGGCACTGGGAAGAGTCAGTGGCACCTGGCCAGGCTCTGCATCAAACCTCAGCTCCGCTTCCAGCAGCCCTCTGAGCCTTGGTTTCCCCACCTGTGAGATGCAGAGCTTGGTCGTGCCCACCCTGGCGGCTGTGTAGGGACTCTGATTGGCAGCATGGGCCAGGCCCGGTGCCATGGGTGGGCTCCGCCCAGCAGACCCAGACCCTGTGCGTGGCCCCTGGGAGCCCCGGGAAGGGCAGCAGCCTGACTCAGCCACAGTGCTCTACCGTACGTAGGCCGGGGTTGGCGCCTGGAGCTGTTTTGGGGACAGTGTGTCCTCACCTACAGGTGGGAGTGGGGCTGCGCCTGCCACGCTAACCCCACCCCGACCCTCCCTGCAGGTGCACGTGGGCGGCAGCCTGGCGGTCCTGGGCGGGAAGCTGTATGTGTCTGGTGGCTACGACAACACCTTCGAGCTCTCCGACGTGGTGGAGGCCTACGACCCCGAGGCGCGGGCGTGGAGCGTGGTGGGCCGGCTCCCAGAGCCCACCTTCTGGCATAGCAGCGTCAGCATCTTCCGCCAGTTCATGCCACAGACTCCTCTGGGCGGCCGTGGCTTCGAGCTGGACAGCCGGGGCACTGAGGAGGACAGGGGCCATCGCCAGCCAGCACGGAACCCTGAGGCGCTACACTAGCCCAGGCCCGGCCCGCAGAGGGCCCCCGAGGAACTGTGCCTCTGTGGGGGTGGAGACCCCCTTCTTCAGACAGGCGGAGCCTCGAGCTGGGGATCCATTCCTGCCTGAGGCTTTCTTTCTGTGCACTTCGGGCCAGAGCCCTAACTCTGGGGCCAGAGCCACTGTGAATGCTGCGCTGGTCCCCATCTCTGGCCCCGGAGGTCGCCTAGCTCACTCATTCAGCATGCCCCACCTGCTGCTGCTTCCCACAGCTCCTTGCCCCCACCTGGGGAGCAGCAGGCCCAAGGTCCCTTTCAGGGTCGGAGAGCCAGCCTGGAGCACTGGCCAAGCGGACCTTGGGCGCTGTAGGTGTCCCCGGCGCAGGGCTCCTCCAGGCTGGCTCAGCTACTTCCCCTTGGAAACGGGACATGAGCCTGCAGGGGCCCAAGTGCCTTGTGGTTGCTGTTGGGTCTCCCCAAAGCAGCCAAGGAGACCGCCTTGGGACTCTGCCCAGGCTGTGGGCGTGGGAGGGGAGCCCAAGGAGAGGGCGGCGGGCCAGTACAAGGTCACAGCTGCTCCCTGTGGTCCCCAGCTGGCCAGGCACGGCCACTGTGCCCAGCCCTCCTCCCTGGCTGAGGACTCCTCCTTAGATGGGAAGCCTGAACAGATGGGGGGATGAGGGGTGAGGGGGCCAGAGCCCAGCTCGCCTTGTGATTTTCAGTCCCATGAAGTGCCATTGCCAGTGCTGTCTTAGGCAGCAGGTGGCAGCAGGTGTGGCCCGGGAGGCAGCTCGGGGACCCCGGTGACTTCTTGGGAGGGAGACGTTTCTGTAGGTTGTTGAGTTTGATCCCTTCTCAGTGCCTAACGTGGCCTCCACGTGGATCTGGCCCCCTCTTCAGAGCAGGGCATAGGACTGTGTCAGGTGGCGGGAAGTCCTTTTCCCAGCGACCTGACTCCTGCAGTGAGTTCTCACAGGGACACTGTCACTAATGAGCAGCCCTGAGGCCCAGAGCGGCCAGACCGCGGGACTGCTGCCTTAATTTCCCCCAAGTCTGCCTGCCGAGCCTGCCTTCTCCGTTTGGTGCCATGTGCTGTGTGTGTCGCTGCATTGTGACAGTCTGCTTGGGCACACTGGCCGCTGCTGTCCCGGGATTTTTCAGGAGGGGCCCAGGGCTCCTGTGGGTCAGCACGCCTGGCAGCCATGTTGCTCTGCTGTGGGAGCCACACAGGTGGGGCCTGGGTTGTGTCCCTCTGTGCCCCAGAGCTGCCCAGGTCACCATCGTAGAACCAGGCTTTGGGATTGAAAGAGTACACACTGCCAGCCTCCACCACAGGTTCCGCAGCCTACAGACCCACCTCAGGGGTCCGGGATCAGGGGTTGCCCTCTGAAGCCACGGGCTCTGCATGGTGGGGTCCCCAGCATCATGGGCATCTGCACCCAGGGATGGGTTTTCCCTGCACAGTGACACGCACAGGACTTGTCGACAAAACTTTAAGTTATGGAAGTTCAGTGACTGATATTTAATGCTGATCTATAACGTATTCTGTATTTATATGACCAGAGACTCTAAGAAAGGACACATCTTCCCGTGTCCTGAGTCCGGTCACACCCCAGAGGTGGACACATAGATGTATTTATTTTCGTCTGTTCTGCAGGCTGAAGTCTCCAGAATGTTGTCTCCAGGTTTTAGGATGCCTTCAGTACTTTTTGAAATAAAAATATTTCCTATATGTTCGGTATCTTTGCCTTTATCGATGTACTCATAGGTGAAGGTGGGGACAACATCCATCCCTGGAGATGGGACGGCCCTGGAGGTAATGTCCCCGCTGCGGGACTCCATATGCCCAGGGGGAGCCACCTGCCTCCAGCTGTGTCCCAGCTGTTTGGCGTATGGGGTACCGTGCGGAGTCGGGGTGTAGGCCCCAGCTGCGGGGGTGCGGTGGGATGGAGGGGTGGAGGGAGTGATGCAGCCCTAATAGGGAAGCCAGGTGCGGCGCATGCCGCCATCCTTCTGGGAAGCTGAGGGAGCTCAAGTTCAAGCCCAGCTTGAGAATCTTAGGAAGCCCCAAGAGGGTAGGGGAAGCTCCGAGTTTGAACCCCACTGAGCTGCCACCCATCTGTAGAGCTGAAGAGTCTGGTGACCTAGTGGGGCTGCCAAACAGAGGCAGGGGCTCACTGCACCAGGTCGCTCTTGAACCCTGCCTGTTTCCCGGTCGGTGCTGGGGGCGTGGCGGGTACCACTATGCCCACCTTATGAGGACATTTGGTTTTCTTGGCAATGCTGGGCATCAAGCCCAGTGACCCAGTGCCTCCAGGTTAGGCAAATGCTCTCAAGAGAAGGGCCTGGAAACATAGGAGGGGGAGCTGACCCTGGGGTGTGAGTTCGTGTCTTGGTTCAGGAGGGGCCCGGGGCTCCTGCCGCTCACCGTGCCTGGCGGCCATCTTGCTATACTTTGGTGGCCACAGGGACGGGGCTGGGTTGTGTCCCCTACTTAAGTCACTGTGGAGTGACCAGTGACTGCTTCTCCCGAGATGTGGCTGAGGTGATGCCATAGGACCTGAGGTACTTGGTCCTGAAGTGACTGTGCAGCGCGGCCTTTGGCTATTTGCTCCCGCAGCCCCACACACCACAAGGGGGAGCCCTCTGGGGACATTTTTTTTTTTTTTTTTTTTTTTACAGGACTCAGAGCTGTCACTCTGAGGTAGATGCCCAACCCTTTTTTCCCCTTTATTTTCTCCACAGCATGGTCCCTTCCCTGTGCAGTGACATTCTCTTAAGGCTGCCTGTGAAGCATGTTACTAGTTCCCTTTAAAAGATACAGCCATGGGGGCCAGCGAGATGGTTCAGTGGTCTAAAGCGCCTGCGTAGGAAGGCTCAGGCAACTGCAGGGACTGCGGTTCGATCCCCGGCACCACATGCTGCGCCAGCGCCACCACCAGGGCAGGCTGAGCCAGCCACAAAATAAATAAATAAACACAACAAGCAAACAAATAAGTAAATAAAATTAAAAAAAAAAGATACAGCCATGGGCCAATGAGATAGCTCAGTGGACTGAGTGCCTGCTCACGCAAGCACAGGGACCCGGGTGCGACACAGGTTGATCCCTAGCAACACACGGTGCACCAGCTCCCCATCCCCCGGGGGGTGCAGGCTAAGCCGTGGACCAAGACCAGGTGTGGTGGCGCACGGCTGTAATCCCAGTGCTGGGAAGGCTGAAAACAGGAGTCCACGCTGCACAGGGAGACCAAAAGAAAAAGACGGAGAGATGGAGCTGCGATTTGCCCCAGATCTCAGGGCTAAGCAGGAGCTGAAAGAAAACCTGCACACAGGCCATCTGCTCTGGGAGGACACACAGCACCCTTGGTGGTACAACCTGGGGACACCAGGCATCTCATGCCTGCCTTACCTGCCCCCCAGGAAACTTTCTAAGTGGGTGTGCACCGGGTTGCCAGGCTCCCAGGTGTGCCCAGCTCCACCTAAACTTGGCCCCAGGCTGTTCTTGGGGCAGAGGGTGGGGATGCCTTGGCCTAGCCCTCAAAGCCACCCACTGGTCCCTGTGGACGCCCTTCTCACTCCAAGGCCTCGGACTCCTACCCACTGTCCCCTCCACTAGAACAGCTCTCCCAGGCCATGTGGCCAACGACCCCAGTTCCACCTCCAAGCACGAGACAGAAGACTCCAGACTCAAAAGCTGCCGGCCAACCTCCCAAGGCAGGGGCTGAGCCCCAAGGACCGAGGGCTGGGCGGGCAGCACTAGAGGCCCAGATGGGGACCAAGAGGCACCTCACTGAGGCCCAGGCCTGCGGGGGCTCTGGGTGAACTAGGAACAGAGCGCAGAGAGGTAAGAACAAGCACGTCCAACCCACAGGTTTATTGGGAGCTGGGCCCCGAGGACAGCGGGCTATGAGTCACAGTCCTCGGGGACAGCAGCTGTGATGATGAGCGACGGCTCCAGGACGCCCTGGCCAGCGAAGCCCTCCTCCGCACACAGTCTCTGGCTGGGCAGCTGGGAGGCCAGGCCACCCTGGGCCAGGGACTCCACGATGACCTCCGCGGAGCCCACCTCCAGCTCTGCGGGCGGCTGCAGCGCCACCACCACCATCTTCTCGTCCTCGATGATGAGGTTGCGGAGCTTGCGCTGTCGTGGGTTATAGTTCTCCACTCGGTCGTGGATCTCCATGTGCCTCCGAAGGTGGGCCTGGGGGGACTGTGGATCAGGGCGGGGACAGAGCGGGAGTGGAGGGGGTACCCAGGCCCCTACCTACCTGCCGGGTGAATTTGTAGCCACACTCCGTACATTCAAACTTCCTCACCCCCTTATGCCTCCGGACATGCACGCGTAACTGCTCCACAGCTGCAGGAGGGACAGGGCCACCGGCATCAGGGCAGGTGAGAAATGTGGCAGGAACCCCACCAAGCCCAAGGGGCCAGGAGTCCTTGCCCCGCAGAAGGCAGGAGGGACCTGCTAGAGCAGCAGTACCTGGGGCCCACTGTAGCCCCAGCCCTCCCTGTGCAGCCCCTCAACTCAAGCCAGTCCAGGGGGACGTGGAGAGGCCCTGCCTCCAAGCCCACCCAGCCCTAGGGTACCTTTGAAGGTCTTGCCACAGATCTGGCAGAAGTGGGGCCGGCCCTCCTGGTGGCGGCTGGCCACGTGCCTCAGGAGAGGGCCCTTCTCTGTGAAGCGCTGCTCACAGAACTCACAGCTGAAGGGTCGCTCGCCCGTGTGGGTGCGGTTGTGCTTGTCCAGGCTGGCTGCAGGTACAGGGCAGGACTCAGGCGGGCTCGGTCACTGGCCCTGGGTGGAGGGGAGGCGCCAGGCCAGCCGCAGCCTCACCTTGGGTGCGAAAGGTCTTGCCACAGAGGTGGCACTGGAAGGGCTTCTCCCCCGTGTGTGTGCGCAGGTGCATGTTGAGGTTGGCCTTCTGGGTGAAGGCGTGACTGCAGAACTCGCAGACATAGGGCCGCTCGTTCCTGTTCAAGTAGGGACACGGGGGTCATCATAAAGGGAAGCGGACCCTTGCACTCTGCTCCAGCTGGGGGCACGTGGAGCAGGAGGTGTGGGTGGTGCCAGGTAGGGGGCAGCAGCCCCACTCAGGCAGGGTAACCAGGAATGCGCCCCTCTGGGGAGGCGGCGCCACACTTCCGGGTGTTCTGCCCAGCAAGCTCTCACGAAGGCGCACCATCCCTGGGTCGCGGCAGGCGCTGCCCCCAGCCCAGCTGTGGCCGCAGGGCCGAGGCTGACGCACCTGTGCTTGGCCTTGATGTGCATCTGCAGCCCATTGCGGCTCGAGGCCCGGTGCCCACACTCCTCGCACACGAACAGCTTCTCCCCACGGTGCTTGAAGGCCTCGTGCAGCTGCAGCTCAGTCCGGGACAGGAAGCACTTGGCGCAGGTGGGGCACTGTGGGGCAGGTGGAAGAGGCAGAGAGAGGGGCTAGGGCCAGGTAAGGGCACGGTGGAGCCCACAGGCCCTGCTGCGTCGTCACGGGGGGCAGAAGCCGCAGGGCCCCTGTCCACCCTGGGTATCTGCTCCTGCCAGCCCTTGCCCCAGCCAGCACTTACTGCGTGGGGCTTGGGGGCTCCGTGCAGCTTGATCATGTGGCTCTGCAAGTCCTTCTTCTGCATGAACTGCTGGGAGCAGGAGGAGCACTGCAAAACGGGCCTGGGTCAGCTCCAAGCAGCCGGGCCGGCCAGAGACCCAGGGGGCCCTGAGTGGTCCGCCAGGGGGTGTGGAGCCTACCCTCCACGAGAAGAGACAGGCCTGGAAGAGGCCCAGGAGGGAGGCGCCGGGCAGCAACCGTGCGCATACTCAGTGGATGGGGGAAGGGACGCGAGGGCAATCAAGGACAGGCACGGGGCAGCCCCTCCCACTGCAGCCACCGCCCAGCCGCCCCAAGCCTGACCTTGTAGGGCATCTCCCCTGTGTGCGACACCATGTGCACGCGCAGCTCCGTCCTCCGGCGGAAGGTCTCCTGGCACACGGAGCACGTGAAGACCTGGCAGTGCGAGGGGCAGGCAGGGCCGGCATCAGCGGGGGCTTCTGCCTGCTGCAGCAGCCTCTGCCGGAGTTTCCACTCGCAGCTGGGAAGTCTGCCTGGGGTGGGGGGCGCTAGGGTAGGAGAGGGTGACATGTGACCCGCCTGCCCTGACCCCACTGAGCACTGCCCATGACCACATGCCAGGCCCTTCTCAGGCTCTGGGCCCCCACAGTCCCTGGCCCCAGCTGCCACCAACAGGCCTGAGAAGAGGGCAGGGTGGGCTGAGCCTACCTACACACAGCAGCAACAGGCACCGAGGTGCCCCAAGCTCTCCCCAGCAGTCCTCACTGCCCCTGCTCCACGGCCCAAGGTAGGGCTGGGCCAAGCAACCCCAAAAAGCCTCCCCAAGGGGTCCTCTGGGCTTGCTCTTTCTGCTCTCAGGACCTACGTCCTCCTGTACCATGGCGCACAGTCCGTGACATCCAAGGGCCCTACTGCTCTCTCCTGAGGGTCCTTCCCAGGTGGCGGAGGGCCGCGCCCCGCCCGTGTCCACAAGTACCTGAGCCAGCTCCCAAGTACCTGTTCCGAGCGGTTCATGCAATTCCGGGCTTCGTGCTCCAGGAGGTTCTCCTTCCGGAAGTAACACTTCCCACACTTGGGACACTCAAAGGGCTTCTCCCCAGTGTGCTTCCTGCCAGGAGGAGGCGCCACAGGGGTGTGGGGCTAAGGCTCCCCACTCAGCGGCACGCCAGAGGCTGACAAGCCACCCCCTGGAGAGACAGCCTCCCCACCTCCCCACCAGCCAGACTGCTGTCATAGCGGCGTCTAGGGCCACAGAAGCTACGGCCTGTCCTTATCAGCCACCATCAGCAGGGCCCCATCAGCACCAGGGGGACCTCTTAGAGAAGCCAGCCTCTTCATCTGGTTCCCAACCCTCTCGTACTTCCTGTTTAAGTGAGAAAAGGCCCAGCAGGGCCTAGGAGGCGAGTTGGCTGCCCAACTCAGCCCCGATCCCTGCTCCTAGCTCAGGGCCTTCACTCTGGTTCTTGTCCCTGCTGGGAAGGCTCTGACCTGTGGATGACTCCTCCCTTCTGAAGCTCTTGGTCTACCTCTTCCCCAGGTGCGCCCCCAGCATGGTTATTTAACGGGGCAGCCTGACACTCATGAACTCTCTCGTCCCTGGGCGCTGCTATTTTCTTCTCTGCCGTCTGCTCTCCTGTCACGCTGCCCACCGACTCGCTGTGCTCTCCCGTTTCATCTCTGTTGCCTGGTCCTGGCACCCCAAAGAACCTGTCAGCCATCAGACAATGTGAAGGAACTAAAGGAACTCTGACCTGAGAGCCCCTGTGGCGCACTGGGGAAACTCGCCCAGCCTGCCAGGGGCCCAGTGCTTCACTTATCCATGGTCACTACATCAACCAGCAATGTCCCCATTACGGTGATGCAGGAGGCCAACGCTCCCCGGCCAAGGCACGGACGGATGGAGATGGCTATGCTGGCCAAGGCCTGGAGCATCCGGGCAGAAGGTGGACAGCCCCAGGACTCCCACAGCGCACACTGGACGGCAAAGGACCTAACAGATGACAGTGGCCCCCAGGCCAAGGCACGGACGGATGGAGATGGCTCTGCTGGCCAAGGCCTGGAGCATCTGGGCAGAAAGTGGACAGCCCCAGGACTCCCACAGCGCACACTGGACAGCCAAGGACCTCACAGATGACAGTGGGCCTCAGGCCAAGGGTGGGTGTGGCCACACAGGTTTCACATCTGAGTCCAACTCCAGGCAATCACGGAGAACAGGTATGTGGTGCAGCCTGGCTTGGTAAGAAAGTGCCTTGTGACCATCTAGTGATGTCCTAGGCTGGTAGCAGCGGGACTGAGAGGCACAATACCGTCTAAGGAATCTGCAGCCCAGCAGCTGGGAACCACACGGCTAGCGGACACCGAGATGTAGCCAGGGATCACGATTCCGCAGATGAACTGAATTTAGTGCACTTTAGTGCGTTTCACACTTTATTCTGCAGTTCAGCGGGGATGAAAGCAAGGCCTTCACGCTGACTAACAACCCCCAGGTGGTCTCTTGTTTTTTTTATTTTAACACGGGCTTCAGTAAGTCACTAAACTGCTCACATTTGACTTGACCCAGAATAGAAATTAGAGGCAGGTATCACCACACCTGACTTAATTTTGGTTGTTTTAGTTTTTTTTATTTTTATTTTATTTATTTGTTTGCTTGTTGTGTTTGTTTGTTTCTTTATTTATTCATTTTGTGGCTGGCTCAGCCTGCCCTGGTGGTGGCGCTGGCGCAGCATGTGGTGCCGGGGATCGAACTGCAGTCCCCGCAGTTGCCTGAGCCCTCCTAAGCAGGCGCTTTAGACCACTGAACCATCTCGCCGGCCCCAGTTTGTTTTGTTTTGAGACAAAGGTCTCTCTATGCAGTTTAGGCCTTACGAGCCATGAGGGACTCTTAGTCACCTGGAGTAACAGCGCTAGGACGCCCAGCAATTGCTTCCCCACCAGGACACGTCCTTAGCCCAAACACGTGGGCCAGAGATGCTCCATCCACCCAGCACTGACACCCACGGAGATACACACAGCCCCAGTACTGAAGAGCACCATCATGGCCCCAGGCCCTCCCTGGCAGGCTTTCGAAACACCTAGGGTCAGGCCTCAGCTCCAGCTCTGGATCCCACAGGCTCTTCTCACCCCTTTGGCAGAAGCCAGCAGGGGTCAAAGTCCACGGTGGCTCGAA
>PVKN010032194.1:0-12316 GCA_004027915.1 Capromys pilorides
GAAAGTCAGATTCTCTGGGTCTCTGTGGCAGAGTGGGAGACTGATATAGCAGAAAGGAAATTGCTATCTTCCTGTAGGTTCTAGTCATGTGTGCTACTCTATCCCAACAAAATCAAAGCAAGGGAAATGACCACATTTAGACTTTATTGCCAAAGATGTAGTAAGAGAGGTCAAATCATTCATTCAAGCATTTATAAGAACTAATAATTTTTTCTATTATACTGGATGACACATTAGAATGGTATGCCCAGTACACTAACCACATGGAAGTTAAATTCCAGATACTGACCAAGCTAGTCATATTTGAAGATGGCACTACCTGCCACCCCTGCCTGTGGAAATGTCTCCTAGATGTGGAGACGGGTAAGCTGTAGGTTGGGAATGAGGAGGTACAAGCTGGACCCAGAGGACAGTGTAACAATACAAGCTCCAACCTATATTCCCTGGGACTGCTGGGGTCCTGAAATGTTGCTTCCAGAAAAGGAGAATGTGGTAGAAAGACAAGTTTAGGAAGAGTGGGAGATACTACGCTGATCTCTAGGGGCTGTAGAAAGTAAAAGCATATCCATTAAGAAGTGAATCTGTGGGCACGTACTGGGCCAACCCTGGGCCATGATGCCAGCTTATCAGGAAGATGGAAAAGAACCTGAGACTCAGCAGGGATAGTGGGGGAGGAACAGAGTGTTTTCACAGCCAGCACAGGCCAGGGTGGGTCAGGAATATCTGTACGTGGTGTCTTGGCTTGCTCCTGAACCAATGAAAAGAGCACATTGGAAACTTTGATAGAAAGGGACTGGCACCCCTTCAGCAACTGCCTGTGCAGGAATCAGGCCCTGAGACAGGAGAGGCCTGACTTGGAGTCAAGAATTCCATAGGTTAAAGACATGGAGTCTTCACCAGTTTCAAGTTAATGACTTCATACCTGGCTTGCATGACTACTACGAACTGAAAGCTTGGCTCTCAGAAGCCAATATGCTGATATGGGTTGGCTACAGCATATCCTGGTCACAGATCAAGAAATGGCTCAAAGGGGCCTACGGCCCTTATGTTCTGTTGTGCTCTGGATTCAGCCAGCACTTTCCAGATGGCTCAAGCAGCCACAAAGCACTAATCAGGGGTCCGATGTTAGAGACAGAGGACTGAGGTCCTGAGAACAAAGCAGAGTATCCAGAGTTACACATCAAGAGCATGGCAGAGGTGGAGTTTTACCTAGATGTGTCCTGCTTCAAAGTCCACATTTTCTGGTGGAGGTAGGCATGGAACTCTTGACATCAGGCACTTGAACTAAAAGCTCACACCAGCTGGGTCCTCACCTGCCTGCTCTACTAGGTAAGTGGTTGGCCTTATGGGCTCTCAGGATATCCACTAAGTGAGAGGAATATGGACAAGCAGATATTGGCTTTATGCTCTCCCTTTCTGGGCTGAAGGCTCTCCTGCCTGCTGGCCTTGGCCAAAGTTAGCACTGACCCCCTGCACTCAGCATCCACGCAGAGAAGGCACAGCTGGGCTGAACTCGATAACTGCAGGTAAGCCAGCTGGGTGGAGCCACTCCAACCCCGGCCTGGGACAAAGGGCAGCTCTGAGCACTTTTGGAAAATGACCAGCAGTTCTCCTGACCAGCACCTGCCCAGAAATCAAGCCTCCAATTCAGAGTAGCAGCTGCTGACAGGGCAGGAGAGACTTTTTCTCCATTAGGAGAGGGCCCACAAAGCAAGCAGTGGGAGGCAGTTACCCCACGACTAGCACATGGCTCACCACCTTCAACTTCCCTACATAGGCCTAGAAAGATCATGTGTATGCAGGGGACAGGGCAGAGAAAGGCTACAGGGAGACTTCCCATTCTCCCTGGATTTGAAAAACTGGGAAAGTGCCAACCATGTATGTGTTGGGCACACTATTTTATATGCAGCAGTTATATCCAGGCACAGCAGTTATCATGCAACTTGGCAATCTTATGCAGATGAAGTGGTGGAGCTGGAAAAAATAGACTTGTAATCTATCCAAAGTTACACAGCTAGGAAGTGGCCAGGCCTGGGTTTGAATTTGAGCATATTTGATTCTAAAGCCATGTTCTGGTCCCTGAACCTCTCTGAAAGGGACACAGGGTGACTTCCATGCAGCTGGGCTCTGGCACCCACCTTTTTGGCCAAGTTTCTGGATGATAGGTGGGTGGGACCCAGGAATAGGATATGCAAACACCTCCTGCATGGAGGTTAGTATGGAACATTCTCCACAGAGCACAGGGATATGATACCAACATTACTGTGCCATCATTCCTGCTGAAGAATCCTGGTATTGACATAATCTTAGTCTCAGGTAACTAAGGTTGTGTGGCTCCATCCTCCAATCAAACTATGCTACCCAGGTAGGGAAGCCAGTGCACAAGCTCCTAGGCCAAACAAGTCTGCATGCACCTCCCAGATATGCCCTGCTGGGAGTATTAATTCACCCCACTCTGCCTTGGTTTCTAATTTGTAAGGTGGGTTGATGTTAGTAGCTGCCTTATAAAGCTATTGTAAAAACCTAGGAAGTGCTAAGTAGGTTATCTCATGAGTAGCAACCCATCAAGATGAACTGGTGCTATAAATGATATCAGCATCTCTAAAGGTTTTACTGTTGTGAGTACTGTGCCCCACTGATGTTTATGCTTCAGAAACAGTGCTGTTTAGGAGAAATTACACAAAAAGCACTCCTCATGTATTTCCAGGGAGGAGAGCATTGGAAGTCAGGAGCGGAGGAACAGGAGTCATTGTGAGAGCAGGTGAATCCTGGGGACTGCAAACGGAAGAGCAGTGCACCAAGGGGACCAACAGCAACACACACGGGACACCAGAGGTGACCTCTCCAGCCCTGGGAGGGTGTAGGCGTGGGAATCACACAAGTCCTAAAGGAAATCTGACTCTTCCAAGGTGGTGGGGGTCTGATTTTGTGAATGACAGAGGGGCTCACCTGTGTCCTCTAGGCCTCTCCAGAGATGGTCATTTAAGAGTCTCCCAGAAAAGGTGAGAGGTAATAATGTGAGAAAGCAAGAGGGGACAGTAACAGCAGAGGATGGCAGGGAGGAGGAAAAGAAAGAAATGAAGCAGAGAAAGAGCAGACAGACAGACAGACAGACAGACTGACTGACTGACTGACTGACTGACTGACTGACTGACTCTGTTCCCATGTTCTCCCTTATGGCTGTCTCCATCCCACATTGTTCCTCATCCTCTATGAGGATGAAGACTACATCTGTGGAAGAGACACAGAATGAGCAGGCAAGGAGTGATAGTGGGAACCAGGACAACAGAAGACAGCAATAAAAAGACAGAATGGAGGAGGGAAAAGAGGAAATAGAAGAGGAGAAGAGAGAAAGGAGGGTGGGAAGGAACAAGGGAGAAAGAGACAGGAAGACTCCTGGTAACCCCTGCTACACAGAGAAAAAGCCACCATCCCCTCTCCTCTGCTGTTTATCTAGGCAGCTGGCAGAACTAAGGCAGTTTTGCTTAAAAATCATTTCCCAGGGGATTAGCATCCCCTTTCACACTTAAAAGCCTTCCCCAAAGCCAAAGAATGAATTGATTTTCCTATAACTAATCACACGCCCGTTTAATAGCAGGAAACCGCTGCTTTATTTTCCATCTCCATCTCTAAAAACTGCAGACTGGGCACTCACGTGGGCTCCCCAACTGAGTGCAGGACGCAGGACTGATGAAGGACCAGCCTCCAAGGCACTCTCCCTCTTCTCCAGGCCACAGCCCTACAGCTGCCTCTGAAGGATGTGAGGACAGTGGCCCGGAGCCCAGAAGGGGCACCATACTTTTCTAAGGGGTGCCAGAGCCACTTTTGTGGCCCAAAGGCCCACCTCTTAGTCCAGGGAGGACCCAGAGCCCAGGCCTGCAATGCATCCACCACCAGAACAAGAATAGAGTGTCCTGAATCCCTGCCCTAACCCCGGGAGTTTGTCAAGAAGAAAATAAATAAATAAAATGGCCTATTTTGATTGTTAACATGGCCAGACGACATATTTGCAGCTGAATGGATTTTCAAAACCAAGGGCCTAGTTGAAGGAAGTGGATGAAGGGCTGTGATCCTGAGGACTACACCCACTCCCTAGTTCTTCTAATGCTCTCTCTGACCACTCTGCTTCCCAGCTGCCAGGAGTTGAGCCACTGTGCTCCACCACACCCTCCCGCCACACTCTCCTCTCATGGGGCCCAGCTGACTATGGGCTGGAACCTTCGAAACCATGAGCTACATAAACCACTTCCTTTAAACTGTATATGCCAGGAAGGCTGTTCCAGGAATAGAAAGCTGACAGACACATGGCCTCTCATCCACAGGACCCTGATTTTCCATTCACACCCATGTGAGCTTCAGCAACCCACATAGTTGCAGATAGATGCCACTGAGTATGGTGTGGTATTTACCTGGAGTTCACACACTGCCACTCACCACTTCTCTGGGACTGACCTCCTGCATACACCACAGGAGACCACTGAGAAAGGCAAGCACCACTCCACTCTGGGGGAGCAGCGCCCTGTTCTCTAGCATCTGTCTAGTTTGAGGGACTAATAAGTCCTGATCGAAGTTGTCCACTAGCCTAAAAATGCCCAGTTCAAAGCCAAGCACTTCCAGGAGAGTTCCTGAGTAGAACATGCAAGATCAACACAAAGTGCTCCCCTTTCTGGGTATAGAAAACAAAGCAGGAGTCAGTGGAGTATTTTGTTTGTGGCTACTGGTGTTTGTAAAGCAACTAGAAAATGGACAAAGAAGAAAAAGGGCAATTTGTTTATCTGCACCCATGGAAAAGAAAGGGAAATGAGAAAGGGAGACAAAGGTGAGAGCTTATCTGTGACCTTTATTCTATTTTATTAAAAATATTAGGAGACAGATAACAATTGTCAATGAGGGCGATGGAAATCCATTTTAATACATGTACATTTAGATGCCATGAAACTGCAATTTTTTTTTTCAATGTGTAAATAATAAGACAGGATGAACCAAAAAAAAAGCTAAGTCTGTAGGCTCAAAGTTTCCTGTCTTGCTCAAACCTTCAAGTGATTCTTTTCTTCGAGATCAGAGTTCCTCAACCCTGACATTGACGACATTCTAGGTAAGACAATTCTTTGTGCAGAGGCTTTCTTGTGCTTTCTAAGATAGCAGCAGCATTCCCGGCCTCTACACACTAGATGTCAATAGCACATCACCCCCAGTGATGGCAATTAGAATATGTGTCCAGATGCTACCAAAAATGTGGCAGGAAGGGGTGTGAAGATCCCTTCCCCAAGATCATCCTGCTCAGATGAACCCTCCTTCATTCCCATTTCTCCTTTTTGGTAGAATACACCACACATATTCTGCGCACTCGGGTCTTCCAAGAACACTAATGCAATTGCTTACTTTGGTTCTGTGTTGCACCAACCAATGAGGTGGAGTTGTGTCCATTACTGAGATGTAGAAAATGAGACTCAGAAAGCCCAAGAAACTCACAGGAACAGAATATAGTTTTCAACCTCTGTCTTTTGTCCCAGACCATGAACCCATGGTTTAGCTCTGCTAATCTAAGACTCCACTCTCCTTCTGGAACTTCTTCTTTTGTTCTTCCTGCCCCTTCCCCATAGGAGAAGCAGTAGTGGGAGTATCAAGCAAAAAGACACTGGCACTTACTGAACACCTACTGTGTGCCCTGACCTTGCAACATTTTTTTTACAACACTTTAATTCTAGAGCCCCACCATAACCTTGCAAAGTAGACACAGCATTCGTAGTTTATTGAAGACAAAACAACAGGAAACCAAAGGATCATATTTAATGGGAAATTGCAGGCACATTTAAGAGGAAAAAGAGCCTTCTGGTATTTCTAAAACCTAATTTTCTCTGAGAGAGTCTAATGCCCTGTGTCCCCAAAATTTGCATGAACTCCCTGCTGCATTATGTACAAGCTGTGCAACCTGGCTGAAGGACCACACCTCTGCTCTCCACTGTCTACACCTACTAGCAAAAGGTCCTTCACGGAAATGATGCTGGGAAACCTAAATAAACTGGCTGGCTTGAGTCTGGATTTTGTCCACTAATACCCTAAAACACATACAGGCACACACACACTGAGGCCATAGTACTTAAGAAGAATAAAAGTTCTCTGGGAAGGGACATGCTGGCTCCACAGTGGCATTACACAGGGGTGGCATCTACCTCTTCCCCAGAATCCTCTAGAGCAACCTCCTGCTGTGGATCTTCCTGCCCACCCTCCCCCATGCATGCTGCAGACTGGTGACCCTGTCACCACAGGTCTCTCTGGTCTGCATTCAGCTCTCTTGCTAGCCAGGTCCTGGAACTATGGGGAACAACTCTCCATTTCTACCTCCTGCCTGGTGTCCAGAATTCAGCAAGTCCTCTGTGCTTCAGGCAAGACTGGCCAGGTACTGCTTGTATTGCTGAGACTCACCATGAGTCTGCCAGCTGCCCGGGACCACATGGGAACCAGAAACTTGTAAATAAGGTACACGATGCTGTTCTGCAAAAATTCGCAGTAAACGAACAAGATGCCTTATATAAATTCCTCCACTTTACATAGCACTTATTTTAAATTAAAGTAAAAATCCTACAACATAAAAGTTTATCAAGACATAAAATTAACCATTTTTAAGAAAACAATCCAGGAGTATTTAGTGTATCCAAAGTGATATACAACCATCACTTCCACGCAATTTGAAAATGTTTCCATCACCCTCCAAGGCAAGTCTGTACCTGGTAGGCAGTCACCCCGCACCCACCCCACATCCCAGTGCCTGAGAGCAGCTCATCTGCTTTTATTCTTGTGGATTTGTCTAAATGCTTTCCATGATGAAATCTGTAACATCTGGCTCTCATGTCTGGCTTCTTTCACTCTGCTTCACATCTTTAAGGTTCTTATATGGTGAAGCGTGTGGCAGTGCTTTATCTTTCCCAGATAGACATACAGAACAATGAAAACCAGCTCTTCTAACAAAAACACACACATGAATGTTCACAGCCGCATTGCTCCAACTTGCCAAAAGGTACAAACTGCACAAATGTCCTTCCATTGATACATGAACAACCAATATGCAGTCCACCCATATAACAGAATATTATTTCTTTGTACATGGGTCTTATCACATTCATGGTACTGGTTAATTATCAAGAGGTAGCTATGTGATGGAGAGCATTCTGTACTCCCAATTTTTGGAGAAAATATCTAACATAAAAGACACTGGTAACCTCAATCTAACCCTCTTCAAAATCAGAGACAAAACTGGGAGGCTGCGTGTACGTATGGTGGGCTGATTATGTCCCTCACACCCCCAGGGACATGGTGCATAAGGGGCACTTTGCCTCCACAGTGTACAGTTCAACCTGAGTCCACACCCGGCTCAGATGCCAGCTCTCCACCACGTCCGAGGGTGCCTCTTTTTCCACAATGGCCCAATCACTCATTCTCACTCAGGGTGGCATGACTATACCCTTATCAGGGCTCCTTTGGCTCCTTCTGAATCATTAATTCACGTTACGGCACATAAATTGCATTTTCTTTCATATATAGCTTTAACCTATTTAATTAGAGGCCTAATCTACTTTCCTAGGGGGGGAAAATACACTTTAACTCCACAATGGACTAAAATTATACCTTATGAAAAGACGCAATTGTTTCCTGACGATGAACTTTTGCTTTTATGAATTGCTAATTTGGTTAATGGGCTCATTCTGCTCTGAAATTTGCATCATGAAAATTACTAGCTTCAGAGAGTCCTCTGTGTATGATGCAGTTCGCACGTTTTGTTGTAAAGGTCACATTTGACATCGTAAAACAGCGGGCCCTTTTGTAAAGGTACAAATGTAAGAAATTAAGTGGGCCCATTGGTATAATGTCATTGCTAGGGAGGGAGGAAAGATTTTTAAGTTAATTTTTATTCATATTGTTTATGCCCATGCAAGCCAAGCTCCTTTCCACGTGACTCCTTGCTCATGTCTGGCAGGTTGGGATCTGAGGACGCAAGTGGCTGGAAAGCCTCTGTCACTGGCACTTGTGTGCTAGAGAGCCCTAACTCACTAGACAACTGGACCAATGGAAGAGAGGCCATTGCCTTCTATTCCTGAGTATATTCCAGCCATGGGTAAAGAGGAAGGAGCATCAACTCATAATTCTAATGTTTAACAGGGGAACCCTGCATCTGAAAATAGCCCGCTCTCTTTCCATTGTGTTGACAACCATGATCACAAAACACTCACAGTCCTTGTTGACGTGGGACACACATTCTCCTAGGCTAGATCATGAAGTCGCACAGCACACGTATACCTCCAGGCAGAGCAGAACTAGTCACAGTGTTAGGAAATCATCTTCTGCTGGGTAAGGAACACAAGGCCAAGGTCACATGCACCGCAGAATTGAGAAGCAAATGGTACACAAAGTTTACCCACCTTCCCAAGCACCCAAAGGAAAGGATCAGAGGCCACCAAGGCCCCAGCCAAACAACGACCAAGAATGGTCACATCACTGATGACTGGAGTCTTGAGGTCCACAGCCCAGCTCCCCATGGCCTTATACATGTGACTGTCTGTGAGTCTCCTCTACTCTCTGACCTTTCAGTTAATTATCAAAAGGTGGCTGTGGGATGGATAGCATTTTGGACAGCATTTTTTATTTGTTTTCAGGACACCAATGGTCACAGTAACATCTGCCCCAGGGCTGGAACTGAGGTTTTCAGAGGAAATGTGGAGCATCTGCCCACATCACATGAGGGAGAGGAGCAGGAACTCATCAAACACCAAAGTGAGGACATAAACTCTCCACTTCCTACCAGAGCTCAAAGGCTCCAGGCCCAGGGCAGGCAGTGGATGTCTCCACCTTGGGCATCAGGGAGACTTAAGGTCAACGTGGCACTGAAATGGCCAAAAAAGCAGAGAGCTTTCAGGACACATACAAGTCCCACTCCTGATTTCCTGCATTTTCTTAGCACTGGACAAGCCCTAAGGAACTGAAAAGCAGGATCAGGAGGACCAGTCATGAGCTAGGTGAGATAGGCAAGAAGCCTGTGCTTGGCAATAGAGTTCCCTCTAGGACCACATAAGGTTCCAGAAGCCCCTTGCCTGGAGTAACCAAGTCCTCAGCCAAATCCTGGGTAGAAGGCTCCCTAGCAGAACATCAAGGGAGGAGGAAGAGTCCTTTGTGACAAGGAGAAAGAGAAACCCCTCCCAAACGCAGGCAAAACCTCCCTCCCTCCTGTAATTACCTCTAGTAAATTTCCCATTCATCTGCTTGCCAGCATCTATTCAGTGAGGACACGAGGCTGCCTCGCTGGGGAGGGGGGTGGCAGGGCACATTCAGACTTGCACAATCTCCAATCACCGCACCTGATGGGGACGAGCACTTGCTTATGCAAAATTCTCATTTCAATCTCAGCCCCAGATTGCACTATTTCCCAGCACCACTCCCAAACGCTGCCACACAGAAGGCTTTTCATCCTCCTTGTCCCACACAAGTGTTACCTAATTAATGCTCAACAATGTTACCAAACCTCCCTCTTTTAAAACGGATCAACCTGGAAAGGTCTGGAATTAAGGATTTTGATCTCGAATGGATTGCTTTCATGTATTTCGGATAATTCACACAGCTGCTTAAAGACAGATATTCATCAACTATAAACAGCCCCAAGTTTGAGTAGCTACACAAATAAACCTTCCCTTATCTCTCCTGGCAGCCTCGGTCTGCCTGCTTAGGCAGCAGAGGGATCAGAAATGCTCCCCGACGGACTGATTTGATGAGCGCTTGGAGTCCACAGTGAATCATTCTTCAGCCAGGCAGAATGCAGGCCTCACTAAAATCGTGAACCTGGACCATGCCCCTGTCTTGCTCCCCAAGCTGTGCTCTGGATACCAGTTGGGAAGCTAGGAGCACACTAACAATGCAGAACCAAGAGCCTCGGCAGACTACAGGAGCAGAATCTGCAACCCAGTGATTCCTGTGTAAAGAACAGTCAGATGGGCTGGTCGGACAGGCCTCTGACGCCTAGCTCCAGACCACCGCTTGGCCAGGATCTGCCTGCACCCCTCACCCTGTCTCGCTGTAACACTTCTCCAACATAAACATAGAGTGCAGAGCTCACTGCCCAGCATGCCCTCAAGCTGTGTCAGGGCCAGGCCTGCTGCCTAGCACCTCCCAGGAAGCCATGCAAAAGTCTCTCCACATTAAAAGTTCCATGTGCAGCCCATGTGCAGTCTACACGCACAGCACCCCAGGAGTCAGGCAGCGCTGGCTCTGTGCAAGTGCCTGCATGAGGCCCCCTCTCAGAGAAGCGTCCTGCTCACCACTGCCTAAGGTAGCCTCCTGCATGCCCTGCTGCCTGGCTCGCTCCAGGCCTGAGCACGCCCTGACATCATGGGACAGGCCTATGTGTCCATTTCACCTGTTGCTCATTTTTCTATAAAAATTTATTTCCCCAAATCAGGAAAGTTGTCTTCTCCCAGTGTATTCTTAGCACCTCCAATTGTGGTGCAAAGCTTATGCAGGGGTGTGTGTGTGTGTGTGTGTGTGTGCACGTGCGCACGCCAGTGTGCAGAACAGGTATATGTATGTGTAAGGTTAAAAACCCCCTGAGTTGGGATTGACAACTAAGTCAACTTGTGTGCAAGATGTACCTCAGCTCTTCGGGTTCTTGGTTGCTTCAGGGATGAACAGCCCTGCAGAAGTGAACCTGTCCAGCTCAGTGCGATCCTATCCACCTGAGCAACTGGTCCCTTCTAACCCTGGGCTGCCACAGAAGACACTCTTCCACCCCCACCCCCTTCTGAGCTATCTGCTCCAGCAGAAAGCCACACAGCCTTTTGTAGATGTGGCAGCAGCATCGTGGACAGGAAGGGTCAGGTGCTTGTGCACATGGCTGTGGGAAAGCCTGGCCAATACAGAGAGGATGCAAGGAGCCAGCTGGGCTGCTCAGCATGGTAATTCATACCTTAGCAGAAAACTGCTCCTAGCCAACCACAGGAGGACTGCAAGGTTCAAGATGAATGAGGGGCAACCATACAAGGGGAAGAGAGTGATATCAACCTGGGAGACTGAAACCACAGCTGCCCTCTGCCAGACACGCCTGCGAATATCGTCACTGGGTTCTTCCCAGTGCTGCTCAGGCCCCCACCTCAGCTGCAGCCTGGCAGGTCATGCACACAGGCCACTTGGTGAAGAGGAGTGGAAATTGCCACTGAGGCAGCCGAGAATGTGTGGAAATGGTGGCAGAATGCACGTGCCCTTGATAGGGGCTGCCGCTGCTCAGCCACACAGACTGGGGTATAGACCCAATGTGAACAGACCTGCTGATTTCCTGAGAGAAGCTGTGGCTCAAAACTTGCATTGAGCCTCTTATATTTGAAACACTGACAAGTAATCCAAAATGTAAACATCTCTCAGGCAAATAAGATTCATCTGTGGATGAGTTGTACCCCACGGGCCATGCTTATGGGGACAAAAGCTCACAGATATGAAATGCAATCTTTCGAGCACTTTTCAGCACAACTGTACACTGAGGGGGGGGGCACACATATGCACAAGTGTTCACACACATAGTTCTAGGATATCACACATGCATGAGTGTTTATACACACAAAACTATCACACATAACCTGTGATGGGAAGTCAAGGAAATGACAAAAGAGGTAGTGAAAGTGCACTGGACCTCAGCAGAAGCTACCAAAGAATTCAGTCTCCAGCCTAGTAGCATCTGTGAGCCTCACGGGCTGATGTGGAGGAATGGAGAGAGGTAGTAAGTGGAAGGTAAGAATTGGGCCCAGGGTTCTTAAAACACACAGTTCTTTTAGAGAATGATGCTATGATGATCTGTAGAAGAAAAGAATGGCATTTTCTTTCTTATAGAAATCAAGGAGGGTATCGTGGTGGGGGGAGCTGGGATTTACAGGGTACATAGGAGTTTGCTCAGAGAAAGGATATAGTGCAGAGGAACACTGGGACCACAGCATTTTCCTTTTTAGCTTTCTCTTAGCCCTTTCATTGCAGAGCTTCATTCTACTCTTTTCCCCTATGCAGGCATCTCTGGAGAACCAGCACAAAATCCTGTTAACCATAGTATGACATGACACCCTGTGACATAGAGAGCCAGTACTCAGGGAGGTGTGAATGGAAAACCTATCCCCTTGTTGACTGCTTCTGACACTCTCCATACAGAATCTCAGAGAGGGGCTGGGGATATAGTTCAGCGATATAAGCACCTGCCTGGCAAATGCAAGTTTCTGAGTTTGCTCCCTAGTACAACAAAAGAAAGAAAAAAAAGAAAGAAAGAAAGAAAGAAAGAAAGAAGAAGAAGAAGAAG
>PVKN010032195.1:0-12313 GCA_004027915.1 Capromys pilorides
GAAGGTGAAGGTGAAGCTACCTGGTTACCTGCCCAGGTCACACAGCTTGAAAGCTGGGCTACTCACCCTGCATTATCCTCTCCACCACTGCATAGTCTGTTATATAGAGGCAGTAATTTTTCTCTCTTTCACCTTTTTTTTTCTTTTCTTTTTTATTGTCTTTTTGAGACAGGGTCTCACTATGCAGTTCAAGCTGGCCTTGAGCTCACTTTTGTGCCCCAGGCTGGTCTCAAACTCACACCGATCCTCCAGCCTCAGCCTCCCAAGTGCTAAGATTACAGGCATGCGCTACCACGTCCAGCTCAGAAGCAGTAATTTTTTCATCTTTTCTGTTTAAGGGACATTGCTTATTTTTTTTAAATTTATTTATTTTTGTGGCACCTGCAATTGAACTCAGTACCTTGCGCTTGCCAGGCAAGCGCTTATTCTACTGAGCTATCTCCCCGGACCCTATTTTTGAAGATATGTTTTGAGACTCATCTCAGAGAATTTGGGGTGGTTGTATTAGCTCCTTTATATCCTACTTTAAGCCTGGGAATTTGCACTACCCCACTCATACCCTTTACAGGTGAGAAAACTAAGGCTCAGAGAGGTGATTCATCTTCTTAAAGTTGCACAGCTCCAATGTGAGCCGTGGATCTGGAGTTGACCATGGAGCACAGGGGCTCTCCCATGGCCCACATGAACTCCAAGACTCCATTGGCTTCTCCTTTTGACTTCCTCCTTCCCCAGAATATTCTCCCCACACCTGGCCTTTGTTTTCCCTTCTCTCACCCTTTCACAGTCCTGCTTCCACAGAAGGGGCCTAACCGGAAGGCCAGTTCATGTTAGGAAGTTCCACCCACATGACCCACCCTGAGCCAGGGATTCTGAGCAACCGGTGGCTTTAGGAGAAACTGAAACTGGGATTGCTGGGGGCGGAGTGGTCACTGGAGTTTAAAGAGCCACCACTTCCTTGGGCCCCAGAGGGCACTGGGAGGTCACAGCTGCCAAGGGACATCTGGGAGTAGTGTGACTCTCTGCTCCCCCTGCTTGAGCCATGCACCTCTGCCAGGGAGATGAATTGCTGACTAGGATGGTGAGTACAGGGTCCTGGGACGGGGATGAGAAGGACAATATGGCCAGGAGTGGTGATACACTTATTGCTCTCAGTGGTCTGGGGCAGGAGGATCACAAGTTCAATTCAAGGCCAGCTTAGGCAGTTTAGTAAGACCCTGTCTCAAAACTTAAAAAGATTTTTTTTTTTTTTTTTTTTTGAGACAGGGTCTTGCTGTGTAGTGCAGGCTGTCCTTGAGCTCACTTTTGTGGCCCAGGCTGGTTTGGAACTCACACTGATCCTCTTGCCTCAGCCTCCCAAGTGCTGGGATTACAGGTGTGCACCACCATGCCCGGCTTCAAAATTTAAAAAGATAAAAATGTGTGTATATGTAGGGCAAGATGTAGCTCAGTATAAATGCCTACTCAATCCTTAGTACATCAAAGGAAAAAAAAGTGTGTGTGGATATGTCCAAGGGTCCCAGCCTCAAAAGTGGGAGATGCAGTGCAGAGCTCTGATCCCAGCTCTGTGCCTGTGACTTTAGGCAGACTCCACACACCCCCTCTCTGGTCTCAGTTCCACCTCTGGAATATTAAAGACTGGATGAGGCTTTTGACTCTCAGGCTATAGATTCAGCCTGAAGATTAGGACTTGTACTCTGCCCACTTGCCCTCTCCTGACACTTTTCTCCCTTCCTCCACCCTCACCACCCCTTTTCCTTTGAGGCCTTCTCAATATCTCAGGGTTCCCTCCTCCGCCTCCAGTCTCCCAGCCCCCCAGGGCTGCAACACACCAGCTGTGGCCATGAACTGAAGGTTTTGACCAGGGTGGAGCTGCAGTTTTGATCCCAGCAGCATCCACAGTCCTCAGCCAGGGGGCAGCATCCTCTCTGGGACCCTTATGCTCAACATCCTTGGCCAAGAGTAACAGTAATGTTAGCTGTGATGCCTTTACTAGTCCTCTTTGACCTGAATTTCCAGAGCTCTGGGTATTTGGATTAAATCATTCACTAAAAGGCAGGTGTGGTGGCCTCATGCCTGTAATCCCAGCACTTGAGAGGCTGCGGCAGAAGGATCAATATGAGTTTGAGATCAGCCTAGGCTACAAAGTGAGCAAAAGGCTAGCCTATGCTTAGCAAAACCCTGTCTAAAAAAACCCAACTAAGCCTGGCATGGTGGCGCACACCTGTAATCTCAGCACTTGGAAGGCCGAGGCAGGAAGATCAGTGCGAGTTTGAAACCAGCCTGGACTACAAAAATGAGCTCAAGGCCAGCCTGAACTGCATAGTGAGACGCTGTCTCAAAAAGACATAAAAAATAAAAAATAAAAAAATAAAAAAGAAATATATATATATATATATATATATATATATATATATATATATATATATATTTCCCACTAAGTTCTGTGGTCCCCTGAGTTGGGGGAGGTCACAGTTGCCTACCTTGGGGTCCACTGCTTGTTAGATTTCCTTCCTTCTGGACTAATGTGCACTGCTGTGTGAGTGGTATGAAGCTGGGGCTTCTGCCTGTTCGCTGCTGTGTCCTTCTAAGTCTCTAGTACACAGTAGGTGCATAATAAATGTTAAATAGTTAAAAATGCCAGCTTTGGGCCTGAGCTGGGCACAGATATATGGGATTGAATCAAGGAGCTCTTCATTAGGAAAATCAGTAACACCGTGAAGGTGAGTGAGAAGTGACAGCAGTGGGAAGGACAATGCTGCCCTTCACTGGCCCTGGCTCAGGATGGCCTGCTGCCTGGGATTCCCACTTAAGGCCGGGGAGGGAAGGACAACGGTGCCTCCATCGACAGAAGCAGCAGCCGGGGCCAGAGAAGTAAGTAGCCCAGAGACGTGGCTTGGGCAGGTGTCGACTCTCTGGGTCAGAAATCCCACTGGCCCTCGCCCCCACAGGAACCGTGAGCAGGACACGGGGTGACGCTAGCATCACGTGTGCAGTGGCTGCTGGGGCAGGAGCACGGCACCGGGGAGCCAGAGGGGTTTCTGGGAGGAAGGGGAACTTGGCTCTCCACACCGGTCTCTAGGGCACAAGCCCAGCTGGGAGCCCTGAGCCCCGCCCATGCTCAGCAGGACCCCGAGGAGAGCCAGAAGCAGCTGAAGAAGAAGCAGAAGAACCGGGTGGCCGCCCAGCGCAGCCGGCAGAAGCACACGGATAGGGCGGATGCCCTGCACCAGGTGGGGACGCCCCCGGTAGCCCATTTCCTGCCGCTGTACCTGAATACCACACACCGGGTGATTAATCGAGAACAGGGGTTTATTTAGCGGAGAAGCCCTAGAGCACGGGCGCCCGCGTCTCCCCGGAAGCCAGAGTCTCTCGGCAGGGCCGGGTCACACGGAGGCATCACGTGAGCAACAGCGAGCGGGCGGAGAGAGCGCCCCCTGCCACCATCAGCGCGCAAGCAGCCAGCGAGCTGGCCAGTCGCTTGTTAGCGGGGACTTCACTGCACAGCCTCCGCGTTCTCCTCTTCCTCACAGAGGACCACGAGGTCAGGGAGCTATTACAACCCCTGCCACTTCTCCAAACACCTAGAGCAGCATCTGGCAAGGAGATAATGGTAGTATAAAACGCCCTGGGCGCATCGAGGTAGAAGGGACACATTCATCAGCTCAAGCTGCCCTACAAAAGATAGTAGACAGGTAGGCTTAAAAGACATTTATTTCTCAAGTTCTGGAAACTGGAATGTTCAAGTCAAGGTGTTTCTGGCTTATACAGTAGGTGGCTGACTTCTTTCTGGGTTCTCATGATCTTTCTTCTCTGGTGAGGAATCCCTTTTTCCTCCCCTCTGTAAGACAGAGTCTCCCTGTGTAGTTTAGGCTGCCCCTCACAGCAATTCTCCTGCCTCAGCCTCCCGAGTGCTGAGATTACAGACGTGTACCACCGTGCCTGGCTCCTCTCTCTCCGGTTCTGGGGATCAAACTCAGGGCCTGGTCTTTCCCTCAGTGGAGAAGTGGAGAAATTACCATTGAGTCCCTCTCTCTCTCTCTCTCTCTCCCTCTCTCTCTCTCTCTCATTTAGTACAAAGTCAACAGGGTCTACAAGGTCTCACTTTATAGATCGAACTCATAGTGATTCTCTTGTTTTCAGCCTCCCAAGTGCTGTCTCTCCCTAGACTCAACCACCTTCTCGGTGCACCCGGCGGGGCGGGACTGACACTACGCGCTGCAATTTGAACCCAGGCCGCTGTGCTCTGCTTAAGCAGGTGCTTTAGTCCGCTGAGCTATCAGGCCAACCCTCACTTTATCTCTTTCAATAAAGTCAACAAACCTATCAGATTAGTGCTTATGCCCTTGTCACTTCATCTAAAATTGCTTCCTTAAAATTCTGTGTCTCAGACTGTTCAATCCCCAGTACCACATGCTATGCCGGCCCTCTGCTGGACAGGCCACTGAAACCAGATGTGCTAGCACACATCTGTAATCTCATTGCTGGAGAGGCTGAGACAGAAGGATCACTATGAGTCTGGGCTGTGTATTGAGACCCTGTACTAAATAAATAAATAAAATCTTTTTAAAAAATTGTATCCAAATACAGACACAGTTGGGTTACAATGGCAACATGAATTTTGGAGGGACATGATTCAGTCCCTAGTACATAGGTAGTGTGATATCAGGTATGTATAGAGCACATGAAATTTGAGAAGGTCTTGAGGAATGAGTAGGAATTTTCCAAATAAATGAAGGTAATAAAATGCACTGAGAGGGGCCAGGGAGATAGCTCTATGGCTCAAGTGCCTGCCTGGCAAGTGCAAGGTTGTGAGTTCGAACCCTGGTCCCACCAAAAAAATAAATAAATAAATAAAATAAAATACACTGAGAGCTGGGTATGGTAGCTCACGCCTATAATCCCAGGAGGCTGAGATGAGGCAGGAGGATGGCTAGGAGTTTGAGGCCAGCCCCAGGTACATACTGAGTTTAAGGCTAGTCTGAATTACATAGCAAGATTCTTTCAGAGAGAGAGAGAGAGAGACAGACAGACAGACAGACAGAGACAGAGCACATCTGGACATGGTAAGACACACATCTGTAACCCCAGCACTCTCAGAAGGCTGCCTGAGGCAGGAGAATTGCCATGAATGAGGCCAGCCTAGATTACATACTGAGTTCAAGGCTAGCCTGGACTGCATAGTGAGACTCTGTCTTGAAAAAGAAAGAAAATGAATGCACTGTGGGCACATAACATTGTGCTGGCACAGGTATAGTTGGGGCAGTACCCTGCAGATGGGGTGCCAAGGAGATGATAGCTGGGAAACTAAGCTTTTATTTATTCATTGCTTCTGGAAATGTCCCTCGAGGGGTGTTAGGTAGATAGCTCAGTAGAATAAGCACTTGCCTGGCAAGCACAAGGGCCTGAGTTCAATCTCTGGTCCAGAAGAAGGAGAAGGAGAAGGAGAAGGAGAAATGTCCCTTGAGGGTCTCTCATGTGACAGGCTCAGGTTTCAGCACTATAGGACAACTGTGAATACAGCAAGCAAAGTCTCACCTTCCCCAGCTCATACTTACACAGAAGCCAGATGAATAAATGACCCATAGAGTATTTAGGATTTCAGACAGTAACAAATCCTGGGTGGAGCAGGAAGTAAAGCAGGGAAGAGGAGTCGAGGGTGGGCAGAGCTGGAGCGAGGGAGCCCTCCCAAGGAGCAGCAGCAGCATCTGTACATGTGCTGAAAATGAATGGATTTCATGAGTTATTGACTCAGTTCCTAAGGATGAGTTGAAGGCTTAGAAAATGTAGAAGGAAGACACAATGCCATGCACTGGAAATGCTCATTCCAAAGCCCCATGTGTGGGACAAGGCTGTAATCCCAGCCTTCAGGAGGCTGAGTCAAGAGGATTGTGAATTTAGTGCCAACCTGGAATTAAACAAAAAAGAAAAAAAAAAAAAAAAAAAAAGAAAAGGGAGGGGGAAAAAGGAAGGAAAGGAGAGAGGGAAAGTAAAAAGGAAAGGAGAGGGGTGGCAGGGCTGAGGATGTATAGAGTTTGCCTACTCTATGCAGAACCCTAGGTTTAATCCCCTGCACTGAGAAAAAAAAATTCCTATCCAGAAGGCAGGGTCTGAGCATAGTTGGGTGTGGTAGTACACACTTGTAATCCCAGCTGTTCAAGGAAGCTGAGGCAGGAGAGTCTCAAATTCCAGCACAGCCTGGGAAACTTAGTGAGAGTTTATCTCAAAATAAAATTAAGAAGTAAGCCAGGTTTAGTGGCACATGCCTATAATCTAGCACTTGGGGAAGCTGAGGCAGGAGGATCATCACAACTTTGAGGACAGCCTGAGATATATAGTGAATTTAAGGCCAGCCTAAACTCAGAATGAGACTCTCAAAACAAAACAAAACAATTAAAAAAGAAGCAAAACAAAGCTAGGCTGGGGCCCAGTGCTAGAGTACTTGCCCAGTATGTGTAAGGCCTACATTCAATTGACAGAACAAGACCAAAACAGTTCACCCTACAATAATGACACATTTGCTGAATAGATTTTCTGAGCCAGGAGAACAGGGTGGTCTGGGGACACACAATTTAAGAGGCAGGAGGAGGTCCTGGAAGGCCAGTAGCACTGGCTCAGGGGACTAGAAGCAGGCAGAGAACAGAGCAAGTCTGACCCTTTCCAGGTGTTGGATAGGGAGGCAGCCACTGGCCAGAGAGCAGCCAAGGGGTTCTGTCCTGAACATTCAAAAGATGACAGTGTCTTTCTATTGCAGTGAGGACCCTGGGTGAGGACAGTGGTCATATGGGGCCCTGATGCTCTTTGACACCCTTCTTTGCCCATTATTTCTCCTCCAGCAGCAAGAGTCCCTGGAGAAACACAACGAGGCCCTGCGGAAGGAGATCCAGGGCCTACAGGTTGAACTGACCCAGTGGAGCCAGACCCTGAACCTGCACGAGCACCTGTGCCCCAGGGACTGTGGCCCTCACCTAGCTCCCGAGCCCCCTGACTGCTGGAGCCAGGGCAGGTGGCTCTCGGGACAGCTTGCTCCTCAGGGACAGCACAGCTGCCAGGAGCAGCCAGGCCTCTTCCAGAGTCCCGTCTCTTGTCTGCCAGCTCAGCAGATGCACCTAGATCGACAGCCTCAGGATCCCTGTGGCCTCCTACCATCCCCTTTGTCCTTGCTGTCCCTCAGTTCTGCTATGGTTACTCTACCTCTTGCTCAGACATGCCCCAGCCACTTTCCATCTGCCTCGCCCACTGGCCCCAGCCTGCTGGGTTCTTCCCCCCAGCTCGGTGGCCCCTTACCCAGCTCCCCAGCTCAGGCTACCCCTCCACAGCCCCTTGGACAGGTGCCCCCCAGCAGCAGGCAGCTGGAGTCCTCTCTAGAGCTTGAATATCTGCCGAGCAGTGAGTACAAGGCAGGTCCCTCAGCAGCAGATTGGCCAGGGTCAACCTTGGATCGCCAACCTCTCTTGGCCTTCCCCCTGTTGGCCTCAGCTCAGGTTGACTTCTGACCTGTGCCCAGAACGCAGTTGTCCCTCTACAGGCCCAGGAAGCAGTCCCTTCATGCAGCTCTGCTGCTAGAGTCACCTTCCCAGAGACCAGCTGGCCCAGCTTCACTGGGGAAAGGAAGCTGTCTTTGAGCTCCCACCACTGTGGCAGGGCCTGTCACTGCTATTATCTTATTGCAGCCTCACAGTCACCTGAGTTTCATATATATATATATATGAGAAAAAATAAAACAATTTCAAAACCATATAATAGAGTAATAATAGTTAATACATTGCATATTGTTATCTTTAAATTACTCAGATACAGGGTATGGGCATTTAGCTGGGTATGGTGGCACATGCCTGTAATCCCAGAACTCAGGAGGCTGAGGCAGGTGGATCATTGCAAGTACGAGATCAGCCTGGGCTAAAAAGTGAGCCCAAGGCCAGCCTGAACTGCATAGTGAGACCATGTCTCAAAAAGACAAAACAAAACAAAATATGGGCATTTAATTGTCCAGACAATATTAGCACAAACCATTCTTCTCGATGAACTAAGAAAAATTAACTATCTTGTAAATATACATATTTCTTTGTTTCAATTTTTCCTATTTTCTTTTCTCCATCGTAAGTTGTTTCCTTTTTTTTTTTTGTATTTTAGGGAAGAGTCTACAGGTGTTCAGGGTCTCACTACTAGATTGGACTCGTGGTGATCCGCCTGTTTACAGCCTCCCAAGAGCTGGAGTTACAGGCACATGCCACCAGGCCCAGTCTCAATCACTGTCTCAGTGGGGCCAGGGGTGGGGCCAGCATGGCATGCTGGGGATCGAACCCAGGCCACTGTGCTCTGCCTAAGAAGGCACTTTAATCTGCTAAGCTATCTATCTGGCCCTTAATTCTTTTTTTTTCATACAGGGTCTTGCTACACAGTGTAAGACTTGTGGTGATCCTCCTGTCTCAGCCTCCCCAGTGCTGGCATTACAGGCATGCATCTCCACCCCTGGTTTTGGGGCCAGCATGGCATGTGGTACCCAGGATCTAACTTAAACTTGAGACCTTGCAGTTGCAGGCAGCCACTTAGACCCCCAAGCTATCTCCAGCAAGCTGTCTCCAGCATTTGTTATTGGTTGATTTATAGATAATAGGTATTCTTTCTGGGATGAGATGAAATCTAAGTGGTGTTTTAATTTGCATCTCTCAAATGACCAGTAACGTTGGACTTTTTTTAAAAAAAAAAATGTATTTAGTGTAGGGTCTCACTATACAGATCAGGCTTGTAGTAATTTTCCTGTTTTCAGCTTCCCAAGCGCTAGGATTACAGGTGCATGCTACCACACCCAGTAGCATTCATGGTGTCAGTGAGTCCCAGGGGTGGGGCTGGACCGGCCAAGCCAGGGATCAAACCCCAGTCCTTGAGTCTGCCTAAGCAGGCATTTTAATCTGCTGAATTGTCTGGCCTGCCCGTTGTTGGACATTTTTAAATATATTTCTTCTTTTATTCATCTGAGAAGAATATATTCACCTCAGATGGCCATTTTTGGAGTGGGTTTTTAAATTTGCGACTTCTAATTTCGTTGTTGTTGTTGAGTTCTCTCTTTTTTTTTTTTTTTAACTTAGTCTACAGGGTCTCACTACACAGATTGGATTTCTAGTGATTCTCATGTTTTCAGCTTCCCAAATGCTGGGATTAGACACGCACCACCACGCCCAGTCTCAATTGCCATCTCAACATGCTCTGGGGACAAGGCAGGCATGGAAGGCTGGAGATTGAACTTCCGACTCCTGCGTCTGTGTGAGCAATCTGACTGGTCCTATTTTTAATTTAATTTAATTTGAGGCCTCAGACTCATGGTGATCTTCCTGGCTCAGCCTCCTAAATCCTGAGATTACAGGTGTATGCTTCCACATCCAGTTATTCTGAATTGATTTTTTGTAGAGTGAAAGACAGCAATCTAGTTTTAGTCTCCTACATGTGGATAGCCAATTTTCTCAGAAGATTTGTTAACAAGGCCATTATTTCTCCAGCATGTTTCTGGCCTCTTTGTATAGAGCTAGCTGTGCATGATTCTGTGGTTC
Source organism: Capromys pilorides (assembly GCA_004027915.1). NCBI lineage: Eukaryota > Metazoa > Chordata > Mammalia > Rodentia > Capromyidae > Capromys > Capromys pilorides. The sequence goes on from PVKN010032195.1 coordinate 9,546, forward strand.
CATTTTCCTGTCCTCTAGGCTATTCCTTTGGTCTACACATCTATTTTTTAATGTCTGTACATGCTGGGGATTCTTTTTCTTTCTTTCTCTATTTCTTTTCTTTCTTTCTTTTTTGTATTTTAGGTAAGGGTCTACAGGGTATTCAAGGTCTCACTACTAGATTGGACTCATAGTGATCCAGCTGTTTACAGCCTTCCAAGAGCTGGGATTAAGGGTGCACGCCACCACACCCAGTCTCAATTGCCATCTCAGGGTGCCCCAGGGGCGGGGACAGCTCAGCAGGCCCAGGGATGGAACCCCAGGACCCTACACCTGCTTGCAGGCACTTTAACCTGCTGAGATATTTGGCTGGCCCTGTTTTTGTTTTTTGAGATGTCTCAATATATAGCCCAGGCTGGCCTCAAAGTCAAGGTGATCCTCCTGCCTCAACTTGCCAGGTGCTAGGATTACAGGTGCATAACATTACAACCACATCCCCCTGTACATGCTGTTTTTATTTTGTTTTTATCACAATGACATTTTTTTTTTTCTTTCTGGTGCTAGGGATCAAACTCGGGACCTTGTGCTTAGCAGGCAGGTGCTTATGCCACTGAGCTATATCACTGGCCCTGTCACTGTGATGCCTCCAATAATGATTGTTCTTTTTGCTCAGAAGCTTTGGATATTTTGGAGCTTTTGTGTCTCCACATAATTTTAGGATTTCCCCAGTTCTATAAAGAATGTCCTCGGAATTTTGGTTGAGATTATATTGAATATATAGATCACTTTGGTGATATGGCTATTTGAACAATACCAATCCCACTGACCCATAAACATGAGAAATCTTTGTATCTTCTAGTGTCTTCTTTAATTTCATTCTTCTGGGTTGTGTAATTTTCCTTGTCTTTTATTACTTCGAGTAGGTTTATTTTTAGGACTTTTACAAGTTTTTTTTTTTTTCTTTTAATGAAGTCTTCCTCTGTAATTCAGGCTGGCCTTGAATTCACTATGTAGCTCAGCCCTCAAACTTGCATTAATCCTCCTGCCTTGGCCTTCTGAGTGCTGGGGTTACAAATGTGCCCCAACGTGCCCAGTTTATTGTTTTTCTTTCTTTTTTTTGGCGGAGGGTACTGGGGTTTGAACTCACAACCTTGTACTTGCCAGGCTGGCACTTGTGCCATGGAGCTATCTCCCCAGGCCCCCAGTTTATAAACTATTGCAAATGGAAGTTTTCTTGACTTCTCAGCTAGCTCTTTACTTGTGTCCAGGAAAGTCCGTACTCTTATTGCAAATACAGCAACAAGGGGCAACATATACTGGTAGACCTTACAGAAGGCAGCAAAACTCAACGATAATCTCAAAACAAGAGAGGGGAGTGACTAAATTAATGTTGGCATGCTCATCTAATGGACTAAAGGAACCGACTGGGGCTGCCCAGATAGCTCAGTGGATTTTTTTGTGTGGGGAACTGGAGTTCAAACTCACAACCTTGCACTTGCCAGGCAGGCAATTGTGCCACAGAGCTATCTCCCCAGCCCCTAAAATGTTTTATTTTATTATTATTTTTTGTTCTATTTTATTTCATTTTTTGGTGGGACTAGGGTTTGAAGTCACAACCTTGCACTTGCCAGGCAGCCACTTGTGCCATGGAGCTATCGCCCCAGCCCCTTATTTATTTATTTATTTATTATATTATATTATGGCCATCTCAGCCTGCCCTGGGAGTGGGGCTGGCACAGCATGTGGTGCCAGGGATTGAACCGCGGTTCCTGTGGTTGCTTAAGCTTGCTTAAGCAGGCGCTTTAGACTACTGAACCATTTCACCAGCCCTCATCTGATGGAGTACTGAGGAATTGTTAAGAATAAAGAATGCTTGGAAGATTATTTAATGAGAAGAGAAAATGCCTCCTACATGTTATGCAGGAAAAGATTAAATATAGAAATAGAACTGTCACTATAGTTTGATACATGTTTGCCTAAAAACATAAACAGAAGAAAAAGAGTGGGAGAAAATGTAGATTTCTGAGAGCAGTAAGTGTTATATCTGTGAATGGCCAAGTACGTACATGCACTGCACATCATGAGCCTTCTGAAAGCTGAATATATCACACTTCTCCTCTACACGTTTTTTTGAGACAGGACCTTCTCCTTTATAACTTTTTATTTTGCCACAAAGTCTCACTATGTCACTAAATTGCCCAGGCTGGCTTCAAACTTGTTATCCTCTTGCTTTAGCCTCCCAAAGTGTTTAGAATTTCAGGTGTGGGGCTGGCAAGATGGCTCAGTGGTCTAAAGCGCTTGCTTAGGCAAGCTTAGGCAGCTGCAGAGACCACAGTTCGATCTCCAGCACTGCATGCTGCGTCAGCCCCACCCCCAGGGCAGGGCAGGCCAAGCTGGCCATAATATAAAAAAAAAAAAAAAAAAAAAAAAAAAAATTCAGGTGTGTACAACAAGAATTTTCTTTGCTCTAGGATCCAATCCAGGGTCTATGCCTGCTAGACAGATGCTCTATCACTGAGCTACATTTCCAGCCAAAGGATGGGTTTTTAAAAATTAATCACAGAAATCACACTTTAGCTGGGTGTGGCAGTATGTGGCTGTAATCCCAGCACTCAGGAAGAGACTGAGGCAGAAGGATTGCTAAGAATTCTAGGCCATCTTGAACTACACAGCAAGACTTTTTTTTTTTTTTTTGGGGTGTGTGTGTGTGTGTGTGTGTGTGTGTGTGTGTGTGTATGTGCAGAGTCTCACTATGCAGCCCAAACTTGTAGTGATCCTCCTGATTTCTG
>PVKN010032196.1:0-12306 GCA_004027915.1 Capromys pilorides
AGCAATAATGTGGCATAGCTGACCTAGCCTTCATCTCTCTGGAACTGGCTGGAGTGTTACTGATGACCGAGGGAGGAACCTGAGACTAGTACACAGTAAAGAGAACACAAAACTATGTCATCCTGGCAGCAGCAGCAAAGCCAACAATAGAGTCAAAGATAAACTGTATGTTGATGTACCACAAAACCAATAAGCATCCCTACACCATCCTTAACAATAGAAAAAGAAATCTTTATTATAAGGTAGACACAAAGACAAAATCAAATATTGACATATAATAAATATCTACTAAATGCAATAACTACACTATCTTTAAAATATAAAAGTATTCAGCAACAGTAGCATAGAATTAAGTATCTAAAGATTAATAACGCTTAACAGTAATACTCGTAATGATGGAGGGAATGGGAAAAGGAAAGAAGTGAAATGTGAACAACAAAGATATGGAGAGAAAAGTGTGATAAACTAACAGAAAAGAACAAGTAAAAGAATAAACATAAAAGGACAGTGAGCTTAGATTTCTCGGGGGGTTCTGTGTCCGGCCTTCCCCTCTTGGTGGCTGTCTCTTGTGCTGTCTCCTGCCTGGTCCCTGTGGCAGGTGTGAGACACCGGAAATCCTGATAGATATTGGAGTTGTTCCGTAGCTCAATTTTGAGCCATTAACCCTTTCCCAAAAGAGTTCCTGACAAAGCGCTCTTCAATACAGTGGACACACAGCAGCGTTTCTGAAGAGCCGCTTTCAGAATGGACTCTCCTACTGTGTGTGTGGTTTAAAGTCACTTCGGGCTGTTTGGGGGCTCAGTACTGCTGCCCTGGCCTGTCATTTCTCCCTGGAGCTACTGTCCCTCTCCAGCTTACACTGTGTGGCAGAGCGGGGTCCCCCACTTGAGAGCCAGGTTCCTTTCTCAATAGCATCCCTATTTGTCTATGTCCTGTCCTGTTTCTCCAGCTTTCTGTAGTTTCTAGTCTTCCTGTTAAGCGCCCTCTCAATTCCTGGAGAGCTTCTCTTTCTTTTTTTTCCCCCACCAAGTTTCTTGTTTTCCAAGTGGCTTAATTCCAGGTCCTGGAGATGCTCTGTTTAGCTACCCACCCCTACTCTGTCATTTTAAGTCCTGTGATTTTTGGATTATCTGGCTTCCGTAGAATTCCATTTTATTTTCTCATTTGTTTTTTTCGTTGTCCTTTTACCGTATTCTTCTAATAGGTGCTCTAAGGATTAGAATTCCACCCTGTGCTTTTCCCGTTGCTCGTGCCACTGACGCAGCATGACTCCTTGCAGCATATAGAGCGTGTGCAGAGGTCTAGCACTGTGCGTTCGCGTTCCTTACTTTACATTTGTTGCACATCCCATCTATCCCTGTTGCAAGCCCTGCAAGGCAGGGCCGTCAGGTTTTCTTTACATAGTTCTGTGATGTTTAAAGAGATTAGTAGGAAAACAAGGAAAAGACTAACACAGTCTTTAGCAGATGCTGATTAATTTTAAATAGAAATAAATGATAAAAAGATACAAAATTTGGGGCTGGCAAGATGGTTCAGTGGTCTAAAGCACTTGCTTAGGAAAGCTCAGGCAACTGCAGGGACTGTGGTTTGATTCCCGGCACCACATGCTGCGCCAGTCCCACCACCAGGGCAGGCTGAGCCAGCCATAAAATAAGTAAATAAAGAAACAAACAAGCAAACAAATAAATAAAATTTTAAAAAAATTAAAAAGAAAGATACAAAATTTCAGAACAAGATAGTAGGAGAGTAACAATGACCAATACATTATGCAAATATATATATATATATATATATTTTTTTCTTCCTTCCCCTTTTTCCTTCTGTCTTCAATACTGCTATCTTGTTGCTGGGACAAATACCTAGCCCCCAAAATGAAGGAAGGCAAGGTATATTTAGCCCACAGTTACTGTAGGTTTCAGTCCATACTGAGCTGGCTCCAGGGCAGAGGGGCACAGGGCAGAGGGCAGCTGTTCATGGAAATGGCAAAGGGCAAGAGAGCAAAAGGAGTGGCAGCAGCTCAGGCAGCAGCCAGCCCCTCTCCCCTCCTTACACTGTAATGCAGAGTACGTGCCCCAGGGCACTCGCACTCATAACTCCAGCATTGGCTCATGAATTGATCACAAACTCCAGCAGCTGCCTCATGACTGCATGGGGCATTGGGGGGTGGGGGGGCAGGACAAATAGACACAACTATTTATTTATTTATTTATTTATTTTTGTGGTACGGGGAATCGAACTCAGGATTTTGCACTTGTCAGGCAGGCACTTGTGCCACTGAGCTATCTCCCCAGCCCCTAAAAATCTTAACACCCTCCTTCTTGTCTTCTTTCTCCATCCCAGTTTCTCTTTCTTTTTGAACAGGTTCTTCCTGTTTCCCACTCTCTAGTGAACATTTGGGGTCTTGTTTACTCTTTGAGCTTCTAACACTAGGGAGACAATACGATGTTTAAACATGAGTGTCTAGTTTATTTCACTGATGAGTAGGACCTCATGTTGCATCCATTTCTCTCTAAAAGTCTCCAGTTTATCCTTTATAGCTCCGTAGTGCTCGCATCTTTTTTACCCGCTATCCAGGTGATGAACATTTGAATTGCTTCCGAGATTTAGCTGTTACAAATTGCGCTGCTGTAACCTGGGGTGTATTTGTATCACTCTGGTATGCTGTTTGCAATTCTTTTGGGGAAAAAGAAGGTGAATAGCTGGGTTGACTGAAACCTCTAATCCTAGAGTTTTAGGAAAAGCACTGATTTCCACAGTGGCTGCACCAATCTATACTCCTACCAACAGTGAAGAAAGGTTCCTTCTTCCCCACAGTCCTGCCAGCACTTGTTATTGGTTTATTTCTTGAAGATAGCCATTTGTTCTGGGGTGAGATGGAATATCAATGTTGTTTTAATTTGCATCTCTCAAATGGCCAATGTGGAACATTTTTTCATACATTTATTTGCTATTTTTAAGAAGTGTATATTCATCTCTAATGTCCATTTTTTAGATTGGATCTTTGAATTTGAGGGCTCTGATTTTTTTTTTCAATTCTTTGTGTGCAGTAGATGTAAGTCCTTTGTGTAAGCAACAGTTGGCTAATTTTTTTTCCCCACTCTGTGTTTTCTTTTCCTCTGTTAGTGATTTCTTTTGATGTGCAAAAGCTTTTTAGTAAGATGAGATCCCAGTTGTTGACTCTTTGAAGTATTTCCCACACAGTTTTGATTTTGTCCATGAAGTCTCTGCGTACACTTAGGTCTTCAAGATTTCTACCTCCTTTCTCTTCAAGTAGATTGTTTTTCTGCTTTTTTAGAGCTTTATACATTTTGACTTTGGTTTAGTGCATGGTGATAAATATACTCTTAGCTTTAGTCCTCAGCACACAAAGCCAGTTTTTTTATTTTTTATTTTTTTTATTTTTATTTTTTAGCACCACTTATTAAAGAAACTATCTTTCTTCCAATAAATATGTTTGGCTCCTTTGTCAAAAATAAGGTGGCTGAGTATGTTTGTAGTTGTGTCTGTATCTTCTAATCTGTTTCACTGATCCTCAAGTCTCAGATACTCACATATTTAAAATTTCCCGTCTTCCGGGGATTTGCATTTCAGAAAAAGAACTTCACTCACGTTTCTTGTATGGCTGGCGACAATTGTCATTAGTTTTTGTTTTCTTGAGATGTCTTTATGTTTCTTTTGTTTTTGAGAGATATTTTTATGGGATTCAAAATTCTTGGCTGAGAGGGTATTTTTTTTATTTTTTATTTTTATGCATTTAGTACAGGGTCTACAGGGTCTCCCTACACAGATCGGACTCATAGTGATTCTCTTGTTTTCAGCCTCCCAAATGCTGGCATTACAGGTGCATGCCACCACACCCAGTCTCATTTGCCATCTCAGCATGCCCCAGGGGTGGGGTAGGTACGGCAGGGCGGGGATCAAACCCAGGTTCCTACATCTGCACAAGCAGGCACTTTAATCTGTTCAGCTATCTGCTGGCCTTCAGAGGGTATTTTTTAAAAATCACTTTAAAGATGTTTTCTGTGCCTTCCTGACACTATGATTGCTGATACAACATCAGCCTTGAACAGGATTTTTTTTTTTTCTTTTTTCCCACAGAGGTAGGTTTCATTGCACCATCACTAGAAAGTGTTGGTGTGTAATTTCGAAACTACCTCACTTCATCCTTGGCGGTACCCAGGCCGAGGGCCACTTCTCAGGCGGCACTGATGGTTGCGGCCTCTCAGGCAGCAGAACTCTTGGTTCTGCTTCTGTGGGCCTGTGGGTCCCTGGTCTCAGGTGGTCCTCCTCTGGCTCCTCTTGGCCTAGGCTCTCCGGGGACTTTTATGGGCTCCCACAGTCTCACTCTGGGTTGAATAAGATTGTTGATTTCCTGTATGCGATGTGTTGTTTCTCTTATGTCACTTTCCAATTGTGCTTCTCAGTTTGGCTTGTGACAGTTGGACTAGTTCCTTGGTTTGGGTTCTTGGTGTTCACTGAGTACCTGGTGTCCATGCAGCTCTGTCTTTCTCTAGATTTGGAGCAGTTTGTCTGTTATGCCTTTGGGTATCATTCCTGTCTGATTATTTCTTTCCTCTCCTAGGATACCATTTACAAGAATGTGGGACACCTCAATATTTAAATGAGTTCTTGAGCTTCTTAAATAATTTTTATCTCTGTTTTTCACACTGGCTAATTTCTGTTAATCAGCTTTGAAGTTCACATATTCCTTCCTCTGTTCTCCATATGATTGTGAATGATTCACCCAGCAAGTTTTTCAGTTCAGAGACTAAAATTTGGGGGGTTGGGGAGATAGCTCTGTGGTTCAAGCACCTGCCTGGCAAGCACAAGGACCCAAGTTCGATTCTGGTACCTCATGCTGTACCAGCTCTGTAATCCCAGGCGTACCATGCCGGCCACCAAAATCAAGTGTGGTGGCAAACTCCTGTAATCCCAGTGCTGAGGAGGCTGAGACAGGAGGATCACTATGAGTCTGACCTGTGTAGTGAGACCCTGTACCAAATAAATAAATAAATAAAACATCAACGGCCCCCCCACAACTAAAATTTTTAGTTCTAGAATTTCCATTTGGTGTCTTATGTTGTTTCTAATTCTCTGAAGAGACTATCTACTTTTTTATTAATTATAAATGTGTATATGCACATATAGTTTTAAAACTTCATCAGAAGATGGCTCAGGGGCACAAGTGCCTGCCTGGCAAGTGCAAGGTCCTGAGTTCAATCCTTGGTTCCACAAAAAAAACCAAAACAAAACACTTCATCAGAATAGTTTTAATAGTTGTAGTAAACCTCAAAGTATTCTACTTTGAGAAGCTGACTTGAGATAAATTCCAAGATAAACTCTCTCGAGAGTTTATTATATTTCTTATTTTCCCCACCTCGGTTTTCTAATTACATCCTGGTAGCCTCTGCCCCCCTCCCCCCATACGTCCTGTAGATGTGACTAAGGACTGAGAGCTGGAGTGATCACCCTGGGTCACCCTAGTGGGTCCACTGTGGTCACAAGGGCTCCTGTCACAGAGAAGCCAGAGGGTCAGAGGCAGGGGCCATGTGACAGTGAAAGGGGTGACAGGGGTGTGACATAGCTCCCACGCAGAGGAAGGCATCTGCCTCTAGGAGCTGAAAAGGGAGCGAATCTAGGCTTTTCCTCAGCGCCTCTGGGAAGGCTGCAGCCTCTGGCAGGGCTTGGCCTTCTCCACACAGGCCCGAGAGAGCAGAGGTGCGCCTCTTAGGCCTCCCAGCTGGCCATGGCGCATGGCAGGCAGTGTACAAATACCCTGGGCATAATGAACGTTAAATAGTGAAGACTCTGGGATTTTGCTATTGCTCTGCGGCGGTCCTGTTATTTTTCGGTTTCTCCTGTCTTAGTAGCCATTTAGCTGGGGGACCAAACTTCACACTCTATTTCTAGGACGGCTGCTTCCATCTCAGTCTGAGCTCCTATCTTTACCTTATCCCCTGCTTTGGGTCTGTCAGGGGTCAGCCAGTGATCGGGGGTGACAGGATTTGGGGATGTCCTCTCTGCATCTTGAGTGTGTGGGTGTGTTTGTGTGTGGGCGTGCACGCGCCTGTTACCAGGGACTAAGCCCAGGCCTTCCCGCGCATCCCTAGTCCTCTCTGGTTTTTACTTTGGTATAGTCTTGTGAATTTGCCCAGACTGGGCTTGAGTTTGCCATCTTCCTTCCTTAGCTTTCTGGTTACCTGGGTCCCCTCAATGTCCCCTTACCCTGAGCCCTGCTCTGTGTGTGCCAGCGGCCCCTAGCCTCGTGCCAGAAGCCCACTGACTGGAGTTCCCTCTGTGCCGCTGCCCCCTGTGCTCAGGCCCACCCTGCAGCATCTCCAGGGGTGTCTCTTCTCTGTGCCTCATACCCAGGACCCATCCCTGTGTTTGCTGGGGAGTTCTTCAGTTGAATTTTAGTTGTGAGCAGGTGTAGAACCTCTGGTTTCGGTCCCTGCAGTGTCTTTTCCCTCTGATTCTGTTGTTGCCAATAGAAGGGGAAGAGAAGGAAACTTTCCCAGCACCTTGTGTCAGCCTGGCTCTGCTGGCTTCTAGCTGCAAGACCACGGGGAGAGCCCACCTACGCCTCAGTGCCCCCTTCTGTAGGACCCCACACCAGAGGACCTTGGCTGGGCAGATGAGAAAGTGTAGGCGCTTGAACAGCGCCAGACTGAAGCTTGGCCTCCTCGTTATTTTCTCAGGCTTCTCCCTGCTGCTCTCGGAAGAACCCTGGAGCCAAAGGCTGGTCATTTTTTCCAGCTCCCTTAGTTCCTCCAAGCAGGCAACCTTGGGAAAGGGATCTGTTTTTCCTGTCAGGAAAACAAACCATCACAAAGGATGCATTGGGAGCCATGCGGTATAATGCAGGCTCTTCACACATTTCTTCCCCGGACCAGACACCCTCCGTGGAGTCTCCCCCACGGTGACTGTCCCCCACGTCACTACCCACTGCAAACAACAAGAAACCTGCGATTTCCTTGGGTGTGGGGCTGCGGCGGAGCCTGTGGAATCAGGGCTGGGCGGGCCTCCGGCCTCGCTCTGCTGACCCAGTCTGGGCGGTGGACGCTTGTTTACTGCGGTTGGTAGCATCCCAGCAATAGTCAGGGCAGGCACCTTCCTGCCCTCGTGGGGTGCACAGGTGGTCAGAGTGGGCACGACGCTCACATCACTCACCTGAGTGCAGGCACCGCCCAGGTGATGAAGACGTGGGGGAGCCTGGTCCTCACAGGGAGGCTGGGGCCAGCCCCGGGAAAGTGAGGTTTGCGGAGCCTGCAGGCGCTGGAATGCAGGGGCTGGAGGAAGCCTGGTGTGATGGGAAGAAGGACCCTGTAAGCTCCAGAATGAACGCTGATCATGGGGCCTGAAGAGGAAGGGCGAAGTTCGAGAGCGAAGGAGGGAAACAAATTTAGTCCATAAAAATGCAGGATGCCCAGGGAAATCTGAATTTCAGGTCAAGGGCACATACTTCTCTTCGGTGTTCCCTAGAATCGAGCCCAGGGATGCGCTTCCCTGTGCCGTGTCCTCAGATTTTATTTTATTTTTATTTTGGAACACAGTTTTGCTAAATTGCCAGGCTGTTCTTTAACGGATGATCCTCCTGCCTCAGCCTATGGAGCTATAGGCCGTGCCCAGCTGTCAAGTACTGCCTTAGTATAAGCCGGTCCTTGTACGTGGCTGCCCTAACAATTTATTGGTTGTTTATCCGAAATTTGGATTGCGCTGGGCGTCCTGCGCTGTACCTGGTGAAGTATGCGTGAGGCCTGTCGGGCCAGGGCAAGGCGCCCGCTGGCCCAGCCCGTGCAGCTGCGAAGTGCCGGGGAGCAGCGCTGGGTGGGGGAGGGGCAGGGCCTGGACCCGGGTACAGGGGTGAGGGTGGCGCTGCCGCCGCAGGAGGGCCGGTGATGCGCGCCCGGGCTCTGCTGCTCCCTGCCAGCTGCTGGAGGCCGAGCGGGTGTGGGGCACCGCACCCTGGTCGCCAGGGGACAGGCCGAGGTCCAGCATCCGGTAGGTAGGAGCCGGGTCCCGCTCCCTGCTCCTCCCCACCCTCCAAGGGAGCGCGGCGGGCGGGCGGGGCCAGACAGACTTCTCTGTTTGTTTTTGTGATTCAAAACTGAGTCATCCACCCCGGGCAGAGTGCGGCGGCCTCTTTCCTGGCTGGGAGTGGTGGTGGAGGGGTGACTCTTCCTGAGGCCGCGGAGTTCAAGGTCAGCCTCCTCAGGTCTACAGGGCAACTAGAAATGTGACCGGTCTCAAATCCTATTTGAGACCTGGTTTCCTAAGCCTGAGGTGGGGAGGATCACAATGGCTGTTTGAGGGTTTAAGAAGCAGCTCTCCCGGCTCTCTACAGAGGAGGGCGGGGCCAGGGGTCCGGGAACAGGCTCCAGACTGGAAGCCTTGCAGGCTTTGAGGCAGCTGCCGCTCTGCCGCCTTGGAGAAGGGTGACCAGTGAGTGGGCCTGCGTGCTAGAGAACTTCAGTAGCTACGTCTGTGCGCAGGACAATTTTCAGGTTTTCTTGGTATGTGTTTGTGACACACAGTAGCTACATTCCTCTTGAGGAATTGGTACAAATATGTGTTGGAATCTTAGGATAATTTTCAAATGGCATGGGACACTAGATTTCCTCCCACCCTTCCGATTCAGGCTCTTGGGGGCCACTGGGAGGCAGAGGGCGGGCAGGGTCCTGCCTGTGGCGCACCGTCCTTGTGATCCAATACAGGGAGAAAAAAAACTGATCCCAGGCGGCTGACCTCCAAAATGATACAGGGAAAAATGATCTCCCAACCTGGAAAGTACCTGGGACAAGTTCGTGTTCTCTAAAGCCGAATAATGAATTTTAGGAACAAACCGAAGTTATGAGCAGAATAGGTTTATTGGGGGACAGAAAGCTCCTGTCTGAGAAAGACAGAAGGGGGGTCCTGAGTGGGTGGTCCCTGGGAAGCTGTCTCTTCCAGGGACTGTTATAGAGGAAAACCATGGGTGAGGTTGTTGTGGACAGCTAAATTAGATAGAAATATTATAGGCAGTCAGACAGGGCCAGGCCCTCAAGGACAACATGGAAGACAAGGTGACTTTACAACTAGAGACAGACACTCCTCTGCCGTGGGCCAGATCTTAAGACAAGAGTAAACAGAAGCAACTACATACTTCCCTAGGGATGGGCATCAAGGGTTGATAGCTAAGTAGATAGCAATCACCTTGAGAGACCCTGGAAAGAGTCTCGAGCCCAAGCTCAGTAGGTGGTGTTCTTGACCCCTTGCTACGTGACTTGCCTTCCCATTGGATCCCGATCTTAGTCAATGTTACCTGAGCAATGGTGCTTGTGATCTCATTGGTTGACCACAGTCTTTGTCCCACTTCATACCCACCTAAGCCAGTTCCCATGTCTTCTCTATAGAAGTCTCTGGAAGCGACAGCTTCTGGGGGACACCCACTCGGGACCCCCCTCCTGTCCCTTTCTCGGACAGGAGCTTTCTTTCCCTCAATAAATCTTTTCTGCTCATTACCTCCGTTTGTTCCTAAAATTCATTCTTCAATTTTAGAGAACAGGAACTTGTCCCAGGTACTTTTTGATCCCAGGGATCGGTTTTCCCTATATCATTTGGAGGTTCTCTATTAGAGGTCATCCACCCCAGAGCAGTTTTGTTTTTTTTTTTCTTGCATCAAGGTGGGTCCAAGGTGGTAGAGAAGACATGAGTACTCGCTTAGGTGGGCATGAGGTGGGACAAAAACTATGGTCAACCAATGAGGTTACAAGCACCGTTGCTCAGGTAACACTGATTCAAATCTGGATCCAATGGGAAAGCAAGTCATGCAGCAAGCGAGCAAGACTGCCCAACAAGGTCTCTTCTTGCTGGGCCTGGAGTAGTGACTCTTTCAAGGTGACTGGAACCAGGACAAGTGCCTGCCCGGCAAGTGCAAGGTCCTGAGGTTCCATCCCCCATTCTGCAAAAACAAAAACAAACAAACAAAAAGAAAAACAGTAAGTAATCAAGGTGATTGATACTTATTCAGCATATCAATCCCTGACAGGGAAGTATGTGGCTACATTTGTTTACTCCTGTCTTGAGATCTGGCCCACGGGGGAGTGTGTGTTCATAGTTGTAAAGTCGCCTGGCCTTCCATGTCATCCTTGAGGGTCTGGCCCTAACGGCCTGTAACATTAGCTACCTACAACGCCTGCAGGGGACACCTTGCACCCTGCTCCTGGTCGCTCCAGGTCCCTCACACCCACCTGCCCATGCCTGCCGTGCCTTCCTACTGCTCTTCTGGGCCTTAGGGCCCAGGCTCTTTCCCGGGGCTCATGGGGTTCCGTCTGCACAAATGCTGGACCCGACCTTGCACGCTTTCTCTGAGCAGGCTGGGGTTTCTCTGAAAGGACTCCAGGTGCAGCAGACAGGCACCCGCTTGATTGGATGGGGGAAACCGAGGCCAGGGACAGAGACTAGTGCTCAGTGGCCCAGGTAGGCTCCTCGCCCAGCCTTCTTGAAACAGGAAGCGCATGGGCTGATAGGCTCTCAGGAGCCTGCATTGAGCAGTCAGTGGTGACACTGTGCTTTAGGCTGGGGACATAGCCATGGTGTCTTCTCTGCTACCACCCTGGTTCTCCAGGAGGAGGAGGAAGCAGACAGGGAGGAGATGCCCGCTCTCCAGATGGCCTGTGGTACAGCCAGCCCCAGGCAACTCCAGGACATGAGACACAGGAGGGGCCAGGCCACATGGGCCACAGACCCCTGAACTGCCTCAGCCCTGTCCTCAGAGTGTCACACCTTGTTGAAATCACCGTACAGGGGCTTCCCAGGTCACTGGGGGCAAATCCAGCTGCTCACAGCAGTCTCGAGCCCCCAGGGGCCTGTCCTCAGGGGCCTGCCTTGCTGTTAGTCACACCCTTCTGCCCTGAGATCCTTGTCTCTCTGACACACCCAGCACCCTCCCACCCTGGCCTTGGCCCTCGCCTGTCCTGCCTGGAGCATTCTCCCCAGCTGCGCTCCAGCCTTCCGGGCCTCAACCTGGCTTCCCCTGAACATCTGCTCTGAAGAGTCGTTCCGGGAGTACGCTTTGATGTTCCTCTCACAGTGCTCCGTCTGCAGAGTTTCCCACCCACCGCCCTATGACTGCACGCAGGCTGCAGGCTGGCTCCTCCGTCTCCTAGGCCTCTATGGCTGAGATCACCCTGAGCCTCTGATTGCCCACACTGCAGGAGGCCTTGGGGCTCCAGACCAGGCTGGGCCAGTGTGCCACGTGCTCCTAGGTGGACCAGCACCTGTGTGGCCCCCTCATCCCGGGGCCATTCTTGATCTGGCTGGGGTGACAGGTGCTCACTCATCAGACCTCCGGGTCACTGTGTTTACAAGAGAGATGACAGCCGCAAGAAAGGCAGCGGAAGCTAGGGGCAGGGCGTTGGGGCTCTGCAGGGAGTGCAGGTCCCCGTCACTTGTCCTTCGAGCCATCTTCCTCCTGCCCTGATGTGCATACTCCTCTCTCAGAAGCAGCGTCTAGCAAGCATCGCCCATCCCAGCTGCCTGTCTCTGGGCTGACGCCACCCCTTTCCTACTCTCCTCTCCCCAGGGAGCTGTCTTTGTTGTTTTATCTTTTTAAGACAGAGTTTCACTATACAGTTCAAGCTGGCCTGAAGCTCACTTTGTAGCTCCAGGCTGGTCTTGAACTTGCAACGTCCCTCCTGTCTCAGTCTCCCGAGTACTGGGATTACAGTAGTGTGCTACCAGGCCCCACTCCAAGGAGTTGTTTTGGTCTAGGACATGTGAACATCTGCAGATACCTCTCAGAACAAAGGCAGTCCACACTGGCCCTCATGGCTAAGGGCCAGGCGAGTGGCTGAGGAAATGCCCCCTGTGACCTAGGGGATCAGCTTGCTGGAGTGTTTCCACCCAGTCTCTGACTGCAGGCCTGGACTCCTTCATTTGTGTGCAGCCAGCTCTGGGGTCACGAAATGAAGTAAGACCTGGGCTGTAGGGAACTCCCAGCCAGGAGGGCCAGAAGGGCCTGAGCTCCAGAGGTGTGACTATGCCTGGCTCAGAGCTGGTGGGGAAAGCTCAGCTGTGCTGGGGTGCTGCTCCCAGGAGGAGTTGTTCTTCTGGAAAGTTCCACACTGACGCCTCCGAGCTCTGCCCCTCTGCGGGACCCAAGGGAGCCTGATTGCAAGGACCCCGTGGGGCCAAGTGGCCGTGGAGATACAGCAGGAGGAGAAGCCCTGGAAGCAGCCCACGGTGTGGCCCCAGATAGCTCCTCCACCCTCTCCCCTGACACTGGTTTCCCATCTGTAACCTGGGTAAATCATTGAAGAACTTTCT
>PVKN010032197.1:0-12312 GCA_004027915.1 Capromys pilorides
CAGAGAAAATGTTTATGCTGACATGTGTTTGCCTTAGATGATACTATGAGTATTCATTAATTTGAAATGGCTTTCCACACTAAAAGAAATCACTAATATTTACTTATAAAAGGTAGGTAATTATTTAAGTTTCATTGAAAAAGCTAAAGAGCTCTCTGGAGTCAGGAGGCTTCCCATAACTTATTCTGGTGCTCTCTAATCTAAGAAAGGGAATACAACTAAGGATAAGTTTAAACTTCTTTTTAGAGAATTGCAATTCTAATCCATTAATTTCAAAAGGGGTTTGATGACACTTATTTAAAGAAAATAAATAATCAAAAAATCACGAAGCCCATGATGCCCACACCCTCAAATTCTTTTTCCAAACTGCTCCTACTAGCACCAAGGAGTAAATCTCATCTCTGAGGCATTTTCTGGTCAGTCTCAAAAGGTATACAAGCATAAACTTTCACTGTACGCTTCATTTCCTAAATAGTCAATTGATTTGAAAGTGCAGATTACAAATTCAGGTATGCTTTAATTTCATCTTTATGTCATGAGATCTCTTAAGAGCCCCCAAATCCCAAACTAAATACCAGGAATATACTACCATTTCTATTTGGAAACAGATATCTTGCAACTCAAACACACACAATCTTATATTTCTACAATATTCTAAGAAGTACCTTATACCTGACGCTCAGCTAAAGCAGGAGGAGTTATCTCCTTGGTTTGATAATTTATAATGGTAAGTTACTTCATTTTTAAAAGTTACGAGTTCACCTGAAATCAGATGAAAGCCAATGTTCAAGACATAAAACTGCGCATATAAGGAAATTTAAAATGTTTCCCCCCATAACAAACACGTTGAAAAGCAATCAGTATTTTCCACACAATTTTTCCCACAGTAAAGGTTAAAGAGCTCCACTATCTGAAAAAGAGTTTAAGGTAATGCAGTGACTGGTGTTACCATATACTAAAATGCCAACAATAGATAACAGGCAATATTCACACACTGTAAACATCAAGAATTTTGTTCTACTCATTAAATTTGTGATGCCACCTTCATTTTTAACTGGATAAGACTAGCAAGCAGTTTTTGAGTCACTGGCATAGAAGTAACGGCGCTTAAAGTCACAGCACTGAAGGGTATGCCCCATAGGGATGAAGTAGCCAGGGAAAACTGCATTCCAGTAAGTAAAGGAAGAGGAACTAGCAAAGGAAACAAAAGGAAGGTATCTATGATACCAGAAAGGAGAATTGGGTATTACAGAAGTCAAGAGAAGTTTATTAAAAGAAAGTGACTGATACGTAAGATATTGAGAGGTAGTTTGATGTAAACTGAAAGGCGACTATGGAATTTAACTGCATTGAAGTTACTATGACTTACTATAGAAAAGCAGTGTTTTACTAAACAGCTCAGAAGAAACCTGACTGGAGGCTGAATGACAACGTAAAACGAAACAAAGACACAAAATACAAGTCTTACATATTTTGAAGTAGTGAAGAAAATGTGCTAATTGAACCACTGCTAGGAACATAAAGAGAATGATATAGGAAAATGTGGCTATTAGTGAAAGACGAGACAGAGGGTATTATGGTCAGAAACAGCAGGACTTCTAAGAAGTGAAATGGCAACAGAATCCAAAGCACAAGGGGAGATTCTGTCTTATTCGGGAGTAAGGTCTCCTCTTCTTTTGTAACAAAAGGACAAATAAGAATGTGAGCACATTTACAAAAGGGCTAGAAGTCTGCTATTAGAAAAGATGCAGAAATTCATGTTCCAATGGCCCTCACTATATATACTTTGTCATTAAATATGAAGTGAGATTATCAGCAGAAAGTGAGGAGAAAAGGGGGTTTACAGAGTTGAGAAAAGGAAAACAAAATAGTCATTTTAAAAAGTGAGAAAGTAGGTTTAGTAGGGACATGTAGCAGGACTACTTCACATTGTTCAGGGCCTACTAAAGGTCTGTGGCTCTGAATGCAAAGATTAGCACAGATTTAGCTAGCTGTTCAGGTTCAGACAGGAAATAGGTAAGTACTTTGGTTTATATAGATTTGGGGTTTTGCCAAGGAGGGAGAGAAAAAGGACTGATGATAACAAACAACTAAGAATGAAAAGGGAAATGAGCACTTAGGTGGTAATGATTACAATGAAAAAGTCAATGGGTGGGTCTTGATAAGGCTGCAGTAATACTGGTGAGTATGACGGAAACAAGATCAGAGTGAGAGATACATAGTCAGGATACTGTGAGTGGTAAACTGCTTGTGCAAACATTTGACCCGGACCATTTTATCCAATATGTTCTGTTTTTTTCTCTTAATCTTATATATGATATAGTGCTAGTATCTTTCTACTCAACTGAGTCCCTCTGCATCTGACAGGCTTCAGTCATTAAGTGACATAGGGTTTTAACAGGGCCAAACCTGAGGCCAGTTCCAGCACTTTCACTTACCTGTGCTGTTTAATTTCAACTCTGTAATCCTTTAGTTGCTAGAGCAGTGGTGGCAAACCTATGGCATGAGTGCCACAGCAAGCTATTTGTATCACTGAAGACTCTAAAAAGTTCACCATCACTATTCCAGGACATCATTTTCTGTCTCTGAAAATTACAGCTTAATCTAGTACTTTCTTCATGTTAGTGTTAACATTAAACAATGGATGTTAGCACAGACACTTTGACAGGCCAATTACACGCACCTACACACACACGATGTACACACACACACACACACACACAGTATTAAATCCCACCAGTCAAATCCATACAAAGGTCCAGCAGCTTCCTCAACCATAACATGTCTTAAATCAAATCTAGTTTCTTATGCACATTCAAATTTCTTCTCATACTCCCTCCTGTTTTGGTTAATGGCATTACCACCTCCTACTTGAGTTAAAACAAAGCTGTTTCTAACTCATCTCTTTTACTTATCCTCATCATCCAATCTGTCGCCAAATCCTGCTATTAGTTATAAAATATAAGAATTCATACATCCTTAAGATCCACCAATATTTTATGTATACTACTAAGTGAAAAGAATGAAGAACACTGAAAATTACAATAGTAAGATACAACCAGATTTCAGACATAAGGAAAAAATATGTATCTCAATAGCCACATGGCAAATCTACCACCATATATTTATCATCCCCAAAACAAAGCTAGGTTCTCATTAAAACACACACACATTTTAACATAATTAGTACAGGGTCTACAGGATCTCACTACACAGATGGGACTCCTAGTGATTCTCCCGCTACCAACCTCTCAAGATTTGGGATTACAGGTGCATGCCACCACACCCAGTCTCAATCACAGTCTCAGCACACCCTGGGGGGCAGAGCCGGCACAGCATGTTCAAGATCAAGTCCCTGTCCTTGCATTTGCCTAAGCAGGTGCTTTAATCTGATGAGTTATCTGGCTGGCCCTTAGGCTCTCATTTTTAAAATCCCTAATCTACTGCAATGACTTTTCAGGCTGTCCACCTTTTATACTAGTATCAGAGCTATTTTCCTAAACATGGAAAGTGGATTAGCACTTTTCATTGCTCACCAGAAAGACAGCAATAGTTTTCCCCTGGTGACAGTTTTCAAAGAATATAATCTAGTTCTACAAACATGCAAACTTCCAGAGCTATGTGGCTACGGAGGATTTTAAAGAAATTCCTGCAAGGCTAAGATATATGTGACAGGGTTGAAGTCCCTGCAAACAGGCCCTGAAAGGCAGATGTATGAAACTGAGTGAAGCTGAAGCTACAAAGGCCCCAGGAAGTTACTGATGTGAAATGTCCATTTGAAGCTGCAGGTAGTGATCAGTCATCAGAGAATGGCTACACGGGCTGCAGCCAACAAGGGCATAAGGATGGGGATACCTAAGCCCTTTAAAGCCCACTTTCTACCAAGTATCATATCATGATTTCTGGAAAGTGGTATGAATTTAGGTGAGACTAGAAATTTACAAATGAAAAAAACCTACTAAGTTACTTATCATTTATCTGACTGTAACCAGCAATAGTAAAATACAAAGAATCTAGGCCTCTGTTATATGTATAGGTGTACCCCCAAAACCTCATGTAGTCACAGGGCAGCTTCTGGAGTTCATGATTGATTACTGTGGGTGTGAGTGCTGCACATGCCCTGGGCAGGTAATTTGCATTTCAATGTAAGGAAGGAAGGGAAGTTAGTTGCTTGAGCTGCTGCTACTCCTCCCTTTGCTCTTGCTCTCTGCAGCCTCCATCAAAGGTTGTTCTCTGCCATATGCCACCCTGCCTTGGAGCTAGCAGAGTTTGGACTGAAACTTCCAGTGACTGTGAGCTAAATAAACCTTTCCTTCTTTTATTTTGATTGCTGGATATTTGTCCCAGAAACGAGAGAAGAGGAACTAAGACAGAATTTCATACCAGGAGTGGGGCCATAGCTGTGACTAACCTGACTATGTGAACTACAAGCTTTTGGGAACAGCTTATTGGAAGAGACAGGAAAGGTTCAGAGAGGTTGTCTACTTGCAAAGAGCTGAAGCAGTTTTGGCTCTTCTATAGGAGAGATTCTGGTCAGAACTCAGAAGACCAAAAGGCTGATAAAAAGCCTGCCTGTAAAGAGTAGGCTGGGGGATTTCTGCTGGGAAGGACTGCATTTGTTGCTGGATTCTGGATGATTTGTGTTTTGACTTGGTAGAAAAGTTGTCTGCATTTTGCACATGCCCAAAGACTTTATCTGAGAGTGAGTTTAAGCATGGTGGACTGACTAATCTTTCAAAAGGTATTTCAAAGCAGCCATATATTGGGGCGATGGCATGGCTGTTACTGGGGGCTTTTAGCCAGATTTATGTTAAAAACCAAGAACAAGGAGCCCATCAGAAGGATTTTAAATGTTGTGAGCTCTGCCAGAAAGGATGCATCAATAAAGCTGTGGAATGCAAAGATGGAGCTGAAAGGATCTCTGATACCAAGAAGGAACCAGAGATTGGAAAGGATGGCCTGAGGGCATCACAGGAGGTGGCAGGTCTCCACTCTTCGCAGTATCAGAACTGGAAAAGTCAGGGACTTTGCCTTGCAGGGAAAACCACAGAGCACCATGTTCCAGAATGGTGCTAGCGGCTACACCAGGTTCCAGAATGGTGCCAATATGGAAAATTTATTCCTCGGAAAGAGAGTCAGAGTGTTTAGTGATCTGTGCACTCAATCACAACCGCTAAGAGAGAAGAAAGCTTGTCTACTGCTCTAGCTGGCAGCAGACCTTGGTATCATCCACCTGGTAGCAGTTTTAGGTGCATTGAGAATGCAGGAGTTCTGAGGTTACGAAGGCTTCCACCTAAGTTTCAGAAGAAGGCCTGTGGGGCCAGGCAGTGTGCCCCTGAAAGGGCAGTAGATAAAGCCATGAGAAGCTTTTTCAGTGGAAAACCCAGAATTTTGGAAAAGCCGGGAATGTAGATCATTTAAGGGAAACTGCAAAGAGGGAGCAAAGCCAGCCTAAGAGAGAAACCATGGGAGCTACCACCAAGAGAGTCATAGAGGCAGAGCCACATGAAGCTCAGAATTTGCCAGATTGCTTCAGATGTTCCATAGGACCTACAGGATTTAATGTTTGCCCTGCTGGATTTTGGAATTACGTTGGTCCCAATGCTTGATATCCTGCTGTGTGTACTTTTTGGGATGGTAATGTTGATCTTGAGTCTTTGGATGTTAGATGTGTTTAACTTTTCATTTATACAGGGGCTCACAGCTAAGAGTTGGCCTTGAATTTTGGAGGAGACTTGGGACTTGGACTTTTCAGCAAAGCTGAAACTGTTAGGAATTTTGCAACTCTTAGACATGGACTACAATGTCTTTTGCATAAAGGGATGTATGTGTGTCTTTCAGGGTCCAGGAGCAAAATGTTATGGTCTGTGTATAGATGTCCTCCTAAAGCCTCATGCAGTCATGGGGAGGTTTCTGGAATTTGTGATTGATTATTGTGGGTGCAGGTGCTGCACCTGCCCAGGAGCAGGTAATCTGCATTTCAATGTAAGGGAGAAAGAGAAGTTAGCTGTTTGAGTTGCTGCTACTCCTCCCTTCACTCTTGCTCTTTGTGGCCGCCATCAAAGGTTGTTCTTTGCCATGAGCCACCTAGCCTTGGAGCCAGCAGAGTATGAATTGAAACCTCCAGTAACTGAGAGTTAAATAAACCTTTCCCTCCTTCATTTTGGGTGTAAAGTATTTGTTCCAGCAACAAGAGAAAAGAAACTAAGACAGCTTCCCTCAGTTCTTTTTCATCTATCATCATCCACTGCCCAGACCTTGCTATATAAATACCAAAACACATTTTTAATGTCTTCCCAAGACATAGATGTTCACAATTTTCCAATGTTATTACTCTTTTGGTCCACTTTACTTCTGAATGAATTTGTCATAATAAAATAGTATCTTTCAAAATAATACAAGATCAAAGTGGCAAGGGTAAATGACACGTACAGTTCTAAATTCATCTAGAGTAACCATGCTGAAGATGTATCCATTTCATCTCCTGAGGCTGGTGAGAAGGAAGAAAGGAGCACGTAAAAAGTGGACTTTTCTGGACAGGCCTAGGGACACATGGCTATATCCTCACCCCTACAATATTTGAGAGGCTGAGCCAGAAGGGTCATAATTTTGAGCCTAGCCTGGGCAACTTAGTGAGAACCTGTCTCAAAATGAAATAAAAGTCCTATCTTAAAAAAGGGCTGGAATATAGCTTGTTGGAAGCCCTAGGTCCAATTCCCCTACTGCAAAAGCAAAAATACAAGAGGGAAGGGACAGTCTTTGGTACCACACCCTATAATCTGCATTCCTATTATGCCATTCTCTCTTTTTTCTGAAGATGTTTCAGGCTTTGAAGCAACTACCAAAACCCTTTTCTTAAAGTAGCAAATATACTTCAATGATTTAAGTCGTCCATTAAGTGGTACCTTGGTTCACAAACTTACTTGTTCACAACTTTGGAAAAATGGCCATGTCTATCTTTGTGTGGGAAAGATGCTTTGCTCAGATTACCGGATACAGGTATGTAAAATGTGAAGATGACAATATGCAATATAATAACCATCGTTAATTTCCTATTATCTTGTTTGAAATTCTGTATCGTTTTTTTCTCTCTTTAAAATAAAAGATGCTGTGATCATGCTTGTTACCTGCTATAGTCTACAAACAAAAACAAAATTTTGCCATTTTTGTTTGTGAACAGTATTTATGAACTGAGGTGCCACTGTATCCCTATCATCTTAGATTCACGTGCTACAAGATGAATTGGCTTAGGCCAGGGTTTCTCATCTTAGGCACTACTAACATTCTAGACTAAAGAACTTCTGCTGTAGGTTACTGTTATGGTTTGGATCACAAATGTCCCCCAAAAGATTTATGCATTGAGAAGTAGAACTTTTGAAAGGTGATTAGACCGTGGGAATACTGATACACTGTGAAAAGGCAGAGCCTTACTGGAGGAAGCAAGTCCTAGTAGATAACTGGGAAAAATGTATTCTTGTCCTTTGTTCCCTTTCCCTCTCTCTGGCTCCTTCTCTGCTTTTTCTTCAGGATATGTTGAGATGGATAGCTTTCATCTGCCATGCTATTCCACCATGATGTTTCTGTCTTGGAGGAAGTTGACCAGAGATTGACTCCTCTGAAACTGAGTCAAAACAAAGTTCCTGAATTTCCTCACTGAAATAGTACAAGTCAGGTATTTTGTCCCAGCAAAGGAAATCTAACCAATACTAAGACTGCCCTGTATACTGCTATACATTTAGGTAGTAGTCTCTATGAACTTTACCAACCAGATGCCTATATTATACTATGTGTTTAGACAGTAGCATCCCAAGACTTTACCAACTAGATGACAGCAGCACTATTCTTTGGGACAACCAGAAGTGTCTTCAGACATTGCTAAATGTTCTTGAAATATACCTCTACCCCACAAGTCACTGGTTTAGGATATTCACGTGAGTGTTCCTAAAAATAATGGAGTTGGCAATACCAAACACACTGTTAGCTATGGAAACTTGTACTCAAGGAACTGATACAAATTATAGATACCAGACTCTAGATTTGTCTTCAACCTTTTTTGTTTATTTTCATGCATTTGGTACAGGGTCTCACTGTACAGCTTAGATTCACAGTGATCCTCCTGTTTTCACGCTCCCCAGCCTTGGGGTTACAGGTGTGTGGCACTACACCTACACCTACTACACTTGGTTGCAGACTTGGCATGCCTAGGGGTGGGGCTGGCATGGCGTGCAGTGCCAGGGTTTGAAACTCAGTCCCTGCTCTTGCCTAAGCAGGGGCTTAGTCAGCTGAACTATCTTGCCAACCTACCCCAGTTTTAAAATCACATGATACTTCAATAAATAAACAATTCTAGGGCCGGCCAGAGAGCTCAATGGATTAAAGTGCCTACTTAGGCAAAATGCAACAACTCAGGTTTGATCCCTGGCATGCTGTGCTGGCCCCGTCCCTGGGGCATGCTGAGAGGGCAATCAGACTGGGCCTGGTGGCATATACCTGTAATTCCAATGCTTGGGAAGCTGAAAATAAGATGATCACAATGAGTCTGATCTATATGAGACCCTGTAGATCCTGTACTAAATACTTATAAAAAAGTTTAAAAATAAATAGATAATTCTTCCTAGGAGCAGTGTTCATAAAAAGATAATATAAAAGAAATAGACAACATGTGTCCAAAAGTGAGAGACTAGGTAATAATGGAGGTGATGGGAATAAAGGTCATTGTTATCTACCAGTCTGAAAATTACACTTAAAATCGACTTGTCTACTCTCTTGGTACTTCTACTAGAAATAAGAGTCAACTTTGTGTATTGCAAGATATTATTCTTTTTTTTTGTATGTTAGGACAGGGTCTACAGGGTCGACCCACAGGGTCTCACTACACAGATCGGACTCTAGTGATCCACCTGTGTTCAGCATCCCAAGAGCTAGGAATATAGATGTATGTCTCTATACCCAGTCTCAATCCCCCTCTCAGTGCACCCCAAGGGCAAGGTTTTGCTAGTTAAGATTTAGAGAACTGTGAAAAGGAGTTAAGATTCTGGTTAAAAAAAAAAAAAAATGATTATCAGGCACCCACCTCTTCAACCTTGAGTATTTGGAAATATTTTCAATAAAGTTTCTGAATTTCTCTTCCTCCCCCACAGTTTTAAGAAACCTCTAGGTCTGGGCCAGAATTTTGCTATAAAACATAAGCCATGTAAACTAAGTCACTTAATAGTACCTTCCCATTCCTGGCTTTATTAAAGAATAAATAATCTATCCCCCTCTCTTACCTTCATCACTATTTTCTAACAGAAATGTTTTACAGACTAACTGGAATCCTGTTTATACAGTAAATGTCAGTGATTACACACCAGCCCTGATAATTATTGGGCTGTATCAATACTTGGAGTTAATTTTTTATGTAGTCCAAGTACACAAGAACAGTATTACATGGTTACAGTCTTCAAATTTAATTTGGAAGAGAAAAATATGTAAGCTGTGTCCTTGCAAATTACTTGTGACATTATGCACAATCTCATTCTCAAACCCACTCATAGGTCCTCTAAGGCAATGAGAAGTCAGACCTGTGCTCTGTGAGCCAGAGTGGGCCAATGGCTCACCACTCACTAGCCTTGTGTGAGCAGTGACTAATTCTATCAGCCCAGAACAAACAGGCTTTGTCACTAGTCCTAGCTTCTCAACATTTTTAAATAGTAGGGGTGAAAAGCAAAGCAGGCAGTCTTCCCTGAAAGAAGGAATCCTTTTGGTAGAATTCTTCAGCAGCTCCTATATTACAAGTAATCTGGTTTTATTTCTGGTTATTTCAGCCAAAAGGTTTACTTTTCTATTATACAGAAATCTTAAAACCATGAGCTAGATAAAACTTGACTCCTTTCCAAATCAAAAATACTTTATAACTGTTTCTATCTAGTACCCCACAAATACAGCATACATTAAAGGGTAAGTAGCACAACCAGACCGGATTAGAAAAGGCAATAATCATAAAGACTGCTGTTTAAAATCCTGAATGTACTGTAGCAATTTTGAGAAGTGCACGGCTCTCACGAAGCAAAAACGCTTCCAGTTCACCAAAAAAGGCTTGTTCTTCAGTTTGAGGGCTTCCATGCCTACAGCAAAGGCAGAGCTACTTGCTGGATGTTGTATATCAGATTTTGGGCTAAAGACTATATATTTCATTTCTCCAAAATACAAGGATGGTAGTTGATGGATGGTATTACCATTCCCATTTTACAGACTGGGGAACTGAAACTCAGGTTAAGTCATTTGTACAAGGTCACATAGTTCACTGTAACTTTGTAAGTGGTAGAACCTCAGAGTAGTTCTTAGCGTGGATAGAACCTTAGAATAGATCAGAAGTCAATCTTAATGTAAAACGCAGACACTCAATCACCTTGCCTTCCTTACTCCACGTCAAGAAAAGAAAAAAAAAAAGCCTACTTACAAACGTTAATGTTTTAATTTTTTATAATTTTTATTTTAGAATAAGGTTAACCAATACAGGAAAACAAACAGCAATAGCGTCTGCTGACACGGGGTGAGCTCAAGTCAATGTTTCTGGAAATAATCAAATGAAGATGCTAATGACAGAAGTTCCACTACCAGAGGCTCTAAGCCTCAACTTTCAGAGAAGAACCCTATCTCTAAGAATAAACGAAAGAATTACCTAAAAGAAAAGTATTCTATAACCTGCAAAGAACATATTCTATCAGATATCACTTCTATTACACACACAAAAAAGCATAGCTTGGTAAATCAAACAAGCAGAACACATTTCCAGAACAATGATAAAACACGACTTAACTAAAGGAAGTTAGTTATACAGACAATGAAAGCCAAAAGGAAACTGTCCTCCCATGACATATATATTCAGCTCAAAAGCTACTGTTACACATAATTCACCCAGAATTTATCACGTCTGGGGAACGTGTCAGAAGCTCAATGTACAAGCCTGTAGCCAATCTGGATACACATCACACCCCTCCCCCTGCCAGCATGTGTGAGCACGGTAGCAAACGCCAGCTCAAATACCACCCCCAATGAGGCCATCCTTGATCTCTCTAATCAAAATTGATCTAGCAGTCCCCTAAAGCGCTCTCGCAGCACTAATGGCATTTCATTCTGTCTGTAACCTACAATTATCAGTTGCTTCCAATACTGACTTCCTTCTGCTTCTTCAACTCAGTAACTTCACAATAAACCTCAAACATCTAGGTGATCTTATTTGCTGGCCCTGGGATTAACACTACCAATTCTAAGCCTCAGGCTGCAGTTTCAGTCTACACTTTGGGGGCAGACAAACACACACACTCTGAAAAAATAGAAAGTAAATCTGGATGTGCAAAAAAAAACCTAGGCCAGTATTTTCCCTCCTTTTGATCCATGGGGAAAAAAAAAAACAAACAACAACAACAACAAAAACCCAGTGCTCTTAAAAAAGACACAAATACCGAGTGGGAGATACAAACGGAAATGAAAGGGGAGAGGAACATGAGAGAAGATGCAAAACTGTT
The DNA here is from genome assembly GCA_004027915.1 of Capromys pilorides. Classification (NCBI taxonomy): domain Eukaryota; kingdom Metazoa; phylum Chordata; class Mammalia; order Rodentia; family Capromyidae; genus Capromys; species Capromys pilorides. Next base: position 11,511 of record PVKN010032197.1, read on the forward strand.
TCTAATTGCGAACTACTTTCTCCACAGAGTATCGCCAAAACATTGGGCACCTCTGCGGCACAAGGAAAGCATTCTTTCCTGTGCATGGTCGCTTTTTGGATTTAAAGCCCCATCTTTTACTCAATACCACCGTGAGGCAGACACTGTTATTTTTCCAGGTCTGAACCCACAGCAAAGGCTGTAGTAACGGCCAAGGGCCTTAAAATGGAAAGACTCCAGGCGGGCTGGCGCGGCGAGGACCCCCGCGGCTTCCGGAGCGCTGCGGCGGACGGCGGCCACGCGGACCGCTTGCGACCGGGCCTCCCCTCCTCGAGGCCGCGCGAGGCCGCGGGCCGAGCCGCCGGGCGGGGCGGGCGGGGCAGGGCCGCCTCCCGTCCGCTCCCGCACGCCGCCGTCCTCCTCTGCAGGCCGCCGAGCAGTGCCCATTAATCACTGCACCGCGGCCGCCCCGGCGCGGCCTCCGCCGCCGAGGAGCGCCGGGCGTTCCCGCCCTCGCCTGAGCGTCTGGCCCGCCCCCGCCCCGCGCGGAGCCCGCCCTCGGCCCGGCGGGCGCCTCACACTGTGCGCGCGGTCGCCCATTACCTTTCCCAAGCAGATGTGGCACGTGATGGGCAGGGTGAGCGACAATGTAACGTTCTGCACGGTCTGAGCCATGGCAGCGTTCAGAATCCCGCCAACACGGAAGTCCCACCGACAGCGGTGCCCGGCCACAACTGGCGAAGCGCGAGGCCGGCTACGGCGGCCCGGCAGGGCCATTGCCCGCCCGGGAGAGCAGACAGAAACGCTTTTTTTTTTTTTTTTT
>PVKN010032198.1:0-12311 GCA_004027915.1 Capromys pilorides
TAAGCCAAACTCACTGTAGCTAAGGGGCTTAAATATGGGGCCCACTCCACATGTAGCCTCTTCTTTGTGCTCTTGGGGTGACTGGTTGGTTGGGGTCACTGTAGCAGTTGTCTTTTAACCTCCATATCTTCAGCTTCCCTCAGCTTTCCCTTTCATTCATTACCTCTAAATCACTCTGTTGGAGTAGGAGTGAGTCACAGACTTCAAACTTCAGAGTAAGGGCAGCTCATTTCAGTGTTCTTTATTTCATTATTAATATTTAGTGTGATTGAGAGCAGTAGTGACCTGTCTGAATTACCACTGTATGAAATGAGGAGAATGGCAATGTTATTTTGAGAAGCTGTTGGAGTCTACACCCTAAATTGCCATAATCTAAGGTAGTTGTGCATCTTGTTTTATTTTCCATGGACATAAACATCCCCCCCTTTGCCTCCTAAATTGTTCTTAATAAGTAAAATTCCCATGGCAAAGATGCAGGGTGGATTAGATATTCCTTGGTCAGCTATTTGTACAGTTAACAGCTGGTACAAAGGCACAATTTATCAGTAACAAGATGTGTATCATGTAGCTCCAACTTTGTAAAGAGAAGATGAAAAAAACCCAAGATGCAAAACATATCAAGAGGAAAAGAGAAACTTGATCTCACAGCAAAAAGAAAACCCCTAGAGGACCTAAGTTACATCTTGCATCAAGTTGGTAATACAAGTAACTTGTGGTTTGTGTTTGTATTTCTCATTTTACAAGGAATTTCATATCAACTTATATCTGCAGTCAAGGATTTATTGCTCTGTTGTTAGTAGTGGATAAAAGACAAAAAAATCTCTACATGATAAAACTCTAGCACAAAGAAAAAAAGAGGGAAAACATAACTGAGAAGCCAAGATTGGACTATTGTGAGGCAATTTATGTAAATGACTAAGAAAAAAATCTAGAATATGGACAATGAAAATTGAATAGGATATTATAAATAGTGGCCCTGCTATGTGTAAGGAGAAAAAGAATGAATAAACAAATGAATCAATGAGAGAATGAATGAATAGAATCTTTAGGATATTGGCTGAGAACTACACAGTGTTTTATCTCTGAGGCTTGTTGAATGTCTCAAGGTCACCATTTTTCAAGATTGTTTTATTTATTATTAATACTGTGTGAAAATAGGCAATGGAGTAGCTAACTTTAGGCAGACAAACTACACTTAATGATTTGATGTGTAGTTAGTGGCTCATGTAGCATTCCCAAACACAACTTTCTTGGTTTCATCAACATATTCCTAGATTTTTAGGAAAAAGAGTCGTACATATTTAAATTCCTTGTTGTCAAGTATTCCAGTCCTTAGAATTGTGGTTTATTAAGTCACTTGTTCAGATGTCACCATCAGTAACAGTTCACCCAACTGCTGTTAACTTGCAGTTTGCTGTGAGAATACCAAAAAGTCAGGTAAAGTCTTCCCATCACAGCCAATAAGCCCCTAAGTGATTTTATTTGTCAGACACTTAAGCCAGGAAAGCAGGAGGCCCAGAATTTCTCTACTCTATCAGAAGTGCTCCATCAGTAAATATAGTCTGATAAATATAAAGTCGGACAGCTGAGACATTTCCCAACTTCTAATGCAACACTAGCTTACATTGTTCAGTGTCAAATTTGGAGAATTATTGCTATTTAAGTTTTAACTATTAAAATAGTATAGTGTTTCAGCAGCAGTCACTTCATTCTGAAATAAGTAGTCTTATTGAGCATCTATTTCTTAAATCCTTAAGCCAAAAATGTAGACAAAGCAATTTGGAAAAGTACGTACAATTCCCAGTTTCTATTTTTCAAGCTGTCAGCTACAGGTTTGCCTCTTGACAAGTTACCAGATTCAAGGAGGTGCAGTTAAAGGCATAGAGCTGACTACACCTTTAGTGCCAGCAGTTGTTACACAATGTTTCTTCACATTTTTAATCTGTTTCCAGTTTAGTGATACTGCTCTTGAGGAATTATATATGGATAATGACGTTATTGCTGTTTTTTAAGCCTATTACTTAGTGGAGTTTGAACAGTCAGATTTTAATCCCTTGGTAGCAAGATACAAGCTCTTGATTCTCACATGAACTCCTAATGTCAAAGGGTTAAACAGTCAGTATTCACTGAGATACTGAACCTGGACCTAAAAAATTTAACAGAACAGAAAGCAAAGGAAGTTGAACTCCACGTTGAAGTGATTGTGTGTGCCTTTCAGTCAACGTGAGCTGCTATAACAAGATCATATACAAGATGTCTTAAACAATAACCTTGTTTCTCATAGTGTGAGAAGCAGGCACAAAGTACTGACACCCTTGGTATCTGCTGAGGACCTTGTCTCTGACTTGGAATTGGAGTCACCTTCTTGCTGTATCCTTCCTTAGCAGGGAGAGAGAAGCACTGCAGTCATCAAGCCTAATGTCAGAGTAGGTCTGACCCCATCTCTTAAGGGCCCACTTCCTAGTATCATACTGGGGTTAAGGCTTCAACATATGAATTTTGTAGGACCACACATTTAATATATAGCAGTGGGCAACATGAGCCATCAGAAGATTAAAAACTCACATGAGGCTTCACCTTCACAGTGAATTTTTAAAAATTTTCTTTCTTATATCTTTGGGCTTTGACTTATAGTTCCAGTGCTTGGCCCCTCTCCTCCTCCTTCAAGAGACAACTGTGATGAGTTAGGAAAATCATTGCATGGGGAGATTTGGGCACTCACCAGTCTCTTAACAGCTGAGCCTGGTTCTTCCCTCTTTAAACTCAGATCATGATATTAAGCTCATCGAGGGGCAGAAGGAGTTCTTTAGGTAATTCATGTGAAAGAGCTTTTAAAACTGTACCAACTGATACATAGTTACTATTATATTTAAGCAAGTCTAGAGGAGGTAAATTCAAATTTGCAAACATATGTATAAGGAGATGGAAGGAATGATTCCAGTCTTTCACTGAAGTAGTTTTCTCCCATTCCTGACACTATTTCTTAAAGTTTCCACTTATTTACTTGAACTTTTTCCACACCACTCAATGCAGGGATGGGAAGGGATATTACTGACTATTTTTCTAAATAACACTTACAGTGTGGAAGGACGCCATTTATGTCTTTTCTTCTCAGAACTCATATTCTATCAATTGCCACTTATAATAAAGTTGAAGCCTATTTTAGTTGTTATTATCCCCTCATTTGCTCATTCATGCTGATTCATTTGTGTATTCTGAGTATGAATTCATACCATACACCTTTACATACATTGCAGTTTCTGCGATGTCTGGTAAAGCACAGTTCTATTTAGAAGCCTCTGATTTAAGTCTAAGAAACTGTTAATATCTGTTTTAGTGGGGCTATTTTTAAAGTTTTGACTCTTTTTTGCAGATGTGTTTCACTTCATTGTTGAAACTACAGGATTCAAAGCCCTCATATTGGGGCTGCAGAGATAACTCAGTAGAATAAGTGCTTGCCTGACAAGTGCAAGGGCCTGAATTCAATCCCTGGTTTCTCAAAACAAGAACAAAAACAAACAAACAAAACCAAAAACAAAAACAACACCCTCATATTAAAATATATGGCTACACACCCCCTGTCTGGCCAAGCTCTAGGTTCTGAGCTCAACTACAGGTAACAAAACACGAAACAAACAAAAAAACCCCCAAAGCAAAAGCTACTACTTCCACCAACAAAAACATACCTATCACAGAGAGAAGGGCCATGTGATCAATGTCACTATGGCTTATTTCCATTTTCTGTTCAAGCTTATTGGGCTTTAGACCCAGGGGTCTATTGTCCTGGATCTTGTCATCAACCGATGTTACACTGTAGAATTTCTTTCACCAAAGACTCCTGCAGCAGACCTTTAGAGATATTAAGTAAAGATCAGTTATGTTTAATTGAACTTAGCTTTGCTGGAAAGTGGGGGAAATGACACTACCTCTTTTTGCCAAGTGCACTTTGCTTTTTTTTTGTCTCGTATAAGATCAGAGATTAATGGTGATCATATTCTGTCAACTGGAAATGTGCTGAATGTGAAGAGCATCTTGGCCAGACAGACCTACCAGCTCCTAAGCCAGGTGGCAGGTCATGCATGCTCAGGAACATTCAGATGGCAGAGCAGTTGACAAAGAGAGAGTATGAGAAATAAGATTGGCCAGTATTTCCAAAACTGCTATACAGAGTTGATGCAATCCTCATCAAAATTCCAATAGCATAGCTCTCAGAAGTAGGGAGCTCATCCTAAAGCTCACTTGGAACCAGAAGAGACCTAAAGCAGGCTTCTGAGATGAATAGATAATTCTCAGAGGAAAAATAGTTATATATAAAAGTGGTCAACATCATTAGTCTTTTGAGAAATGCAAATTAAAACAACACTAAGATTCCATCTAATTTCAGAAAGAATGGCTACCACGAAGAAATTAACCAATTACAAGTGCTGGTGGTACTGTAGGGAAAGAGGAACACTTTTCCACTGTTGGTGGGAGTGTAGACTGGTTCAACCACTGTAGAGACCAGTGTGTGGAGAGTCCTTGAAAAATAGGACTAGCGCTTCCATTTGACCCAGGTATTCCTCTTATAAGTATCTTCCCAAAAGAACTAATGATGTGGCTTTTAAAAACAATTATTTTTTAAAGAGCACATAAGATAGTATTGAAGCAGAAAAATTACAAATGACACAGAATTTCACTTAACAAAATAATATGAATTTCACAGTATTTGTTGTAATACACAGTGTTGTCTCCCAATCACTTATTCATATTACCGGATGTTTGCATGCAGACTTGGAAGAAGAAAGATAAAATGAAATGTATAAGAAATTAAGAAGAGATAAAGAACAAACAATTGAAAAAAGGAGACAAAACAAATTAAGCACCAACTGCTCCTTTCCATTAAGCATCAGGAATTCACAGTACAGTTGTCCAAAACATCTTGCTTACATACATAGATATATCTCTTTCCCTCATTCCCTCTAAATGTGGTATTTTAATATAATGGAGTACTACTCTGTGATAAAGAAGGATAAGCTGGAGACATTTTTAGGTAAATGGATGCACCTTGAAGTCATGCTCTTAAGTGAAGTAAATTACACACACAAGTGCAAGCCCTACACTGTTTCTCTGGTGTGAGAAACCGAAAGTGTAAATAAGGACCAAAATGTATAATACAGTGAAATAAGAAGAAAATGTTCCAAGGAGAAGGGCAGCTTGGAGGGGGGATGGGAAGGAAGAGAAAAGGAAAACATTGATGAGAAAAATGGAAAAATGAAATGAAGGTTTTATAAATGAGGAGAAGAGTAGGGGTTGAAGGGAGGGGAGGGGAATGGGTTAAAAAAATCAAGTTGTATCATGTACAGGTACAAATTTCCTGTAATGAGTTTGATCATTATGTATACTTAAATTACACCAATAATTATGTGTGTGTATATATATATATATATATATATGCAAGTGATGGGACATACATTTTGCAAATGTCTAAGGACCGTAAATCACAAGGGTTAAGAAAGAAAGGTAGTCAAGAGTCAGGAGAGTCAGAAACACAAGGGCACCTGAGGTAATAATTTGGGTTGTAAGCCCCTAGGTAAATCTAGAGACTTCATGTATGTGGCACAGGTAGGAAAGCTATTCCTGAGAAGGACTTCCACTTAATGAGTTCTGTGCTTTCTTAACTGTCCACCATACTTCTTAGGTGGGTTTTATCAGAAGAATAATGGTGAAAGAATAGCCATTCCGTGTTTACCTGTCAATCAGGAAGGAGTCCCTGCCTTTCCAAGAAAACATTTCCTTGCCTCGCAGTGCTTGGGAATATGTTTTGTACCAGAGGATGGCAAAGTTGGGCTTAACACTTGTAGCGTCTCTCTGATGCTCCTTCTAGACTGAAATCGCTTTAAGAATACAGACCATACAGCAGTCATTTTGCTATACAAAGTCCTAAATGCAGTATTCAATCAGGGGCATACTGGGTATGATGACGCACACATAGTTGTCAAAATCTAGAAGGTTGAGGGAAGAGGACTGCAAGTTCTAGGGTAACCAGAGCAATTTAGAGCCTTAGTAAGACTCTCTCAGAGTAAAACAAATCAACTACACACACACCCACACACAGAGCCCACTAAGTGAAGTCCAACTCCTCCCTACTCCTAATCTTCCTGTGGCCATGTTATGGTTTATGTCTAGTTGTCCCCCAAAGCCTCATGCAATCATGGGGCGGGGACTTCTAGAGTTTGAGACTTGAGTCATGATCCACTGGAATTATGTGTTTTAGTACTAATGGGACTATGGGTCTGAGTACTGCTGGGATTATGGGCGTGGCCTAAGGCAGATAGGCTGAGGCAGAGAGCCTGAATGTGATATAAACAGAGACAAAGAGACAGATGCTGGCTGTAGCTCTCTGGAGCCCTGGTTGTTCGGTTGCCTCTGTCGAGATTGTTGCTGTTCCGCCGCCATGAACTGGATGCTCTCTGCCCTGTTCCACTCAGCTTGGGCCAACCAAATATGGACTGAAACCTCCAGTAATGATGAGCTAAATAAACCTTTCCTTTCTTCATTTTGAGTGTCAGGTATTTGTCCCAGCAATGAATAAACAGTAACTAAGACATACCAGAACTCTTACTTTTTCATAGAATCTCAGGCTCTGGAATGCTCTCCTACTTTGGTGAGAAAAGCCTGCTTGTCAACTCAAATGTATTTCTTGGGAAGGAAGGACACCTGATTGACAAGTAAAGATGGAATGGCTATTCTTTCATCATTATTATTCTGACAAAACTCATCTAAGAAGAATGGCTGAGAGTTAGGAAAAGGCAGAACTCACTGAATAGAAGTCCTTCGTAGGAATAGCTTTCCTACCTCTGGTACATAAATGAAGTCTCTTGACTTACCTTAGGGATTTGCAAAATCCATATGCTAGTTTTTGAGTGCCTAGTATGTACGAGGCATGTGCTAGGAAGAAAGAACAAGTAGAGTGAATAATGTTGTACATATTTGACTTCAAGGAGCTACACTCCAGAAAAGATGTGGCTGAGAGACAGTTACACAGGTCAAGGAGTCCACTGAGCTGCTAAGGTACCATTTGCACTGTCACTGACTGCAGACTCATACATGTGCCATCACCACCTTCATCCATTATACAACTGAGGGTCTCGATCTGAAATGGGAAGAAGGGTGAGGGGAAGATGGATAATGGCCTGCTCTCCTGCGGAGGAACTCTGGGTTCCTGAAGGCAAGAGAGAATTAAAAGTGTAAACGAGACCACATAATTATGGTTGCCCTGGGCTGTGAGCAGGGCAACTCCAGGCAAAAATGTTGGGTAAATATCTTACATTGAAGAAAAGGCCCCAGCTAGGGCATCTCTAAAGCTAGGCTAAAAGTAGGAGCAAAACCGGGTGGTTTTGTGTTGAAAGGTCCTACAAGGAAGTTTAGGTTTCCAGACAGCTGATGAGAGTGAGGTGTGGGAGTTGAGGGTTTGGGGCAGGGGCAAGCAGGAAACAGTTACAATCCTGGCCCCATTAGAGGTGTTCTGACCAGGGATTGGTGGCTGTGACTAGAGCCTCCCTGATAAGGGATAGGGGTGTCTTGAGGCGTGTGGCTCTGAATATGTATGGCCCAAATTTCTTTGTGTGTCTGCTATCTGACTGGATATTTATTCTTCTAGATTACACATTCTGACTCTGAGGAACAAAGGATTGGCAAGAGCTGCTCTCTGGTGCTTAATAATTTGAGGGAATTTACATTTCAATGCAGCCCTGTGTTCCATTTCTTACACAATCTCTCCCTCTACATCTCCGCTTGTCTTCCCCTCCCCCTAATTTACTCCAATGGAAAGGGCAGACCATTCTACCATCTGCAAAGGCAGTGGCAGGAGAGAAGGAGGAAATCATAGCGACATCATCAGAGGGAGGAGATTTATTGATATTCCACTCAGAATTTATTCCTTCAGAATCCTATTTATTTTATTTATGTTTATAAATCATACATTACCAAGTACAATGAAATCTCCTAAAACCCCAGCAGGTTACATGTCATTCTCTGTGGTTTGAAAGAGGAAACAGAGAGAGAAAATGAATAAGAAGCAGTGGTACCAGAACAACTTGGGGTAGTAATGGGTGGCTTTTGAGAAAACATTTCCCAAAGAATAACACATGTCACTTTGGCTGTTCTGTGTGAACAAGTGTGATCCAAATAATTTCCTCTGTCCTACCCTCACTATCCCTCCTCCTCCCCCAGGGGAGCAGATTCATCATCAGGTAATTAACTATCAGCATTACTGAAAGTACTTCTCCAGGCAGAAGTGTGAAAACACATTTACACCTCATGTAAATGGGATAGGAGATTTTACTGTTTGAGTGACACATTGGAGGCCACAAAATGACAAAGATAAAGTCATTTGTGGTTGATATTCCAAGCTCTTAAGATTGTGTTTCTAAAATGATGCTACAAAACAGAAGGTGACCAGGAGACTTCAAAGAGCTTGGTATGTAGCCCAAGGGACATGACAGCCTAACTTAGGCCTACACTAGAAAACCAGGACCACATATTTTGCTGTTGTGTATCCAGTCAATCAACTAACTGGTAAGACATATTTAATTTACTCCATGAGGCACTGTTTCTATTCCTAGGGTACTGACATTTGTGCGTACAGCTACAATACAGCAGCTGCAGAGAAGGCACACCCAGGAGGTCAGGGAAGCATGGACAAGATGACAGTCAGGGAAGGACTTCTAGAGTAGGCAATAGGAGCCAAGGTCTGGAGGTTGAAGAGAAATATGTTAGGGGAATGCAATGGAAAAATGTGACCAAAGAGGGAACAGGATCGTTGTGCTTTGTGTGGCACATTCTTGATAGGATGAGAATGAGAGATGACACCAGTCTTTGGTTGCAGCACAACCCTATTGTCGAAGTAAAGTGAGTCCATGAGTGAGACCCATAGTAAAGGAGAATAGGAAAAGACAAAATAAAAAATGTTCTTACGTTCACTAGGATCATAGCGTAGAAGCCTAGAAATAGCACTCATTTACCACTGAGCATTGACCAAGTAAGTTTGGCTGAAAATTAGAAGAGAAATAAAAACATGTGAAGACATTTCAGCCAATGATAGTTAATTCCTACTAGGGCCTTCTGTGTGAAGGGGATGAGTATCTGTGGAGCTGGAAGCAGAGCCTGAAGGACTTGTGATGGTTTAACATCAGTCATGATTAGAAAAACAAAAGAAAATGGGGAGGTGCAAGAGTCTTTTCCTATCTTATCTTGTACGCAGGTTACCTGCTCTAGGGCAGCTGTCTCACTCACATCACCACTTCCAGCAGTAGATAATGAGCCAATCACAAACTCCAGATTGAGCAACCTGCCCCTCATTACCACATGAGGCTTTGTGGGGACATGCAGACACAAACCAAAACACTCTTCTTTTGCCTCCTTCTGGAAGACTCATGCACATTCCTTTGTGCAACACACATTGAGTTCATCTCTAAGAGTCACCAGTGTGTACTAATAGTTTCAGCATTGCTGAAAGATCTAAGTCTCAAATCTCCTCTGAGATGTAAGGCAAACTCTTCACTGCAAGCCCCTGTACAAATGAAAGTTAAACACTTCAACATTTGCTGGCACAAAATAGACATTTTCATTCCAAAAGTTACAAACAGGGGGACACAAAGAATTGAGACCAAAGCAGGTCCAAAATCCAGCAGGGCAAACACTAAGCCCTGTAGTTCCCTGTGCAGTATCTGGAGGCAATCAGACAAGTTGTGAATGTAAAAAGGGTTTGAGTGGCTTTGCCCCTTCGGCACTGTCTTGGTTTCTTTTTCCTTGTTGCTGGAACAAAATTCCAGACACTCAAAATCAAGGAAGGAAACGTTTACTTAGCTCACAGTGGAGCTTTCAGTCTATACTAGGCTGACTCCAAAAGCAGATTGTCACATGGCAGAGGGCAACTGTTCAAGGGGACAGAAGACAACAAAGAGCAAAAGGAGGAGCAACAGCTGTGGCAGCTAGCAAGCCTCTAGACCCTCTTTACATATGTATGCAGATTATCTGCCCCAAGGAACCTGTAGTACTCACACCCATAATCCCAACATTGAATCATGAATTATTCACAAACTCTAGTAGTCACCCCATGACAGTATGATGCTTTTGGGAGACTCCAAGACACAAACCATAACAGGCACTTTCAGGGGCTATAGTAACTCTTACAACTTCTCTTTTGTTATATGATCTGCTCCCTTCCTGAAGGTTTCCTCAGACAATCCATGTTCCTGGTTTCTCCAAACTTTTGGGATCTCTACTACACCTCTGACTTAACCCTCACAGTTTCACACACTGCCTTTTCAGGAGCACACTGCCTGGCCTCGGAGGCCTTCTGAAATCAGAGTGGAAGCCCTCTTAACCCTACCACTCTTGCATTCTGCATGTACGAAGACCAGTATCACTTGGATGCTGCTAAGGTTTTCCCCAATATAGGAGTTGCTAAGCTTCCCTCTCTTCTGATTGTACTCTAGTGCCTGAATTGCTGAGCATACTGAATCCAGTTCTGAGGAATAAATGCTCCATGCTGCCACCATTCTACAACCTGGAGTAACTGCCACCATTCTGGAATATGTGCTTTGTGACTTCTCAAAGTAAAAATCTTTTGCTTTTGTAATTTTGAGGTTGCAAAAGGTGCAGACTTGCTACTTTCTGTGGTGCTTACAGACCATATTTTCTATTTGCCTGTTCTTTCTGTGCAGTTAAGATCTCTTCTGCTCTATCTTTGCAGTACATATCTTTACATATCTTCCCTTTTGGCCAAACTCCCATTTTAAATCATTCTTCTGGCCTTTTTGCTCTTGATTTTCAACATAAATATGACTAAAAGTCTCAAACAATAGCCGTGCCACCATGTTAATATTTGACTGCATTGCAACTTCTTCTGTCAGATTAATCAGTCCACTATCCTTAATCTCAGTCTCAGGCAAAATATCTGTCAGAATCAGATGTAGACAAACTTTTTGCCAAGTTATAACACATATCTGAGGTCCAACAGCCAATGTGGTCCTTCATCCCAGCAGAAACCTCCCAAGCTTTTTTTTTTTCCTGACAGAATTTCTATTGGCCTTCTGGTCTTCTGAGCTCTCACCAGAATCTCTCATACAGAACAGGCTCAAATGTTCCAGCCCTACTTTTTCAGGTGACATCTCTGAAGCTATCTAAACTCTTCCCACAAGTCACTCCAAAAGACTCTTGAGCCACATAATCTGGTATAGTCACAGCAATGACTCCACTTCCCTGGTACCAAATTCTGTTTTAGTTACTTTTGTCTCATTGCTGGGACAAAATACCATGTGAAGTTAAATAGGAAAAGGTTCATTTAGCTCACAGTTTGTGAAGGTTCAGTCCAGACTCAGCTGACTCCAAGGCATGGTGGTGTGGTAGAGGGAAATCTTTAATGACAGCAGTAGACAGCCAAAGCAGCAATATCAAAAGGACGAGGAGCAAGCCTTGTTTGCTCCCTTATCTTGTATGCAGGCTACCTGCCCTGGATCTCCAATTTTAACACTAGATAATGAACCATGCACACATTCTAGATTCAGCATCCTCTCAAAAGCCGGTGACCCCAATTACCACATGAGGCTTTGGCAGGAGCATATGCAAGTACAAACCATAGCATAAACCATAGTATAGCCCAATGCCCCCTTTAAGACCACACCCTCAATGACCTAATTTCTTTCCATTAGGTCCCATCTCATAAATTTTCTACCACCTCCCAATAACACCAAGTATGAGGACTAAACATTTAACATATGGCCTTTGGGGACATTGTATTCAGACTAGAGCAAAATGTATATTCTCAGGTGTATCTTTTATTGTATCTGGGACTGCAACTCTAGTGCCAGTGAGGTTTTCAGCATTGAAGCATCAGAATCACATTGTCAACATCTTACAGGTCTTGCTTTTTCTTAGGCTGAGAAAACTGGCAAGGGCTCCTTTGTAAACATATAATAAAGAACACCTGTCATAAAATTGCTATGACTTTCTGTTTTTTATATTAACTTTTTTTAGAACTTTATAGAAAAGGCAAGATTTGGATGGTTTATGAGTGAAAAGATGGGAGTGGGCCTGAGTTCAGTCCCATAATTTCTTCTTTTATGCTTTTTTCCTTAACTAACCCAAGCTCGGTTGTCACACTCCACATGTATCAGGTGTATCATCTTATTATGGTATGTGTATTAGTTACTATGTTTTAGGTTGTAATTAGGAGAAAATTCACCTTTGCATGGCTTAAGGAAATCATGCTATTTTTGCATAAGATCATGGTAGTTAACTATTGTGTCAGCTTGAGTAGGCAACACCTA
>PVKN010032199.1:0-12312 GCA_004027915.1 Capromys pilorides
TGGTTTTAAATGAATATTTCAGATGCATGTTAATATAACAAACACTATGAAGATAGAAAAAGAGCCAGCAGGACTCACTCTGCTGCTAATTTGGGAAGGTGCCCTCTGTGATATTTTAGAATGAAAAGTGAGAAAATAGAAGCACCATGATATTGACTTTTATACTAGCCAAAATCATCATGTTCCAGGCAAAGAAAATGGGGAAAATACAAGCAAGTTTTTGGCAATGTGATCCAAGATGAACTTCTCATTATAAAATATCTCTAGGCTTATTTGGTCCCAAAAGAAATCAATTGTATGTTTGGTGACACGATGGCCTTCGATTTAGACTGTAGGTGTTCACCTACATTTTCTTAGAACACATAACTTTAAATACTTTCTCTACTTTCTTGACAAGGAAAGATCTTTTTTAATGTCTTTTATCAGTTTTATGAAGGAATATCATTCTGGAGGACTTGGGAGCAATCTCTGTGAAAAGTAACCATCAAGGAAGTATCCTTCACTGCCAGTCTCTATGGGAGGGTAAGAGCCTAACAGGAGCCATCAAGCCTTTGCTTCAGCTTGATAAACCACCTCCTGGTACAAAGATGTGAGAAAATTTATTTTTATTTTAAGGCCAATTAGCAAACACAAGTGGCCTACGTTCTTCCACTGCAATTCTTAACTCTACTGTTTTAGTAGAATAGAACACAGTGTTCATACTTGGTTCCTGTTTGTTTTTTTTCTTTCTTTCTATTGTGAGAAACAGCATCAAAATATATGTAGGGTACAATTTTAATCTTTAGCAGGGTTGGGGAATTTTGAGGAATGACATCTGTTACCTACAAAGTAAAATGCTATAGTATAGTGATAGGAGCTGAACAGATAATATACAGGGTTAACAGTGGCTGCAAAAGAGCCTAGAATATCTCTGATCACTGGTTTTGAGATTTTACTGTTAGTACCAGAACTTGGAGTAGTGAGGTAAGGAAAATTGTCATGTTCTGGCTGAAATGTCCTAGTTCTCTTATTTGCCAGAGGAAAGTGTGTTACATGTTGTGAGATATGTCTCCAGACACCCTAGTGGAAGAAATACACACAAAGGCAAAAATATTGACATATTAAGAGCAAAACAAAGGCAAGTATTCACATATCAAGAAGGTTGACTGTGAGGTCCTAGTTGCTACTGACCCCAAAGTATGATTAAGATGGAATAAGTCTACTGAACTATTCTTCTAGGTATGGCTTTGGCCCTATTTTATATCCCTGAAAACCACTTCTAGTGACTAGAAGTTGGACTCCCTTTACTCAAAAGAAATTGAAATACCTCTGTAAGTGAAACTGAAGATCCTGTCAGACTCCTCCTTATGTATCAAAGGCAAGCAATTAAAGCTAATATGGAGTCTGGTACAAAAATCCACAAAAAGCAAGCAAAGTAGCCAGTGGCCCTAAGCACATTGTAGGGCCATACTGACATCAGCCCTAAATTCAAAGGGAAGCTCTTAACTAGACAGAGGTGGTTATCCATCCTCCAGGCTGTGACCAGCATATGTTTCCTTTCACGATACCCATCTGAGAAGAAAAAGAATATCTTCTTTAACTATAATGTTCTTCATCCTTGAAACTTCAACAAAGGGGACAATAAAAAAGGATCACTGTTGACAGTCAGACTAGAGAAGAAAACTAGGTCTAGTGGTGAAGTGACTGATGGCACCAGAGTCACTGTTAAAGTTCCTTGGCCGCCCGTGAGTAACAAGGAGATTTACAAGGAGCAGTCTATCCCAAACCAAACCAACAAGAGTGAAATTTAAAATAATCAAGCATATATATTTCCTTTCCTAACCCTGACCCTCTATAAACGTTGTGACCTCTTTAAACCTCCTAATTTTACCACTATCTTTCCTTTTCCATCTTTGTGGACCAAAATCTTATCACATAAAAATCTTCTTATACAAAAAATTTACCTTAGTACTTACAACTTTCTTTATACTTCCTTTTTTCCTACTTACTGGTTTCTTTTGGTAATAAACTTAGTAGTCTCTTGGATTTTAACATGCCTTCTGTACACTTATCTTTTAATCTCACTGAATTCATAGATGTTTACATTCTAATTAGCATTGGATGACCCACAGACTTCTAAGTCATCTGGAGTTGGCTTATTTTAGATAAGACAGAAAGCAACAGAAGAGTAAGTTGACCCTATGGTTACAGGTTAAGAACTGTCCCAGTATGTGCTCCAATGGACTTACGTTAACTTACTAAGGTTGCCAGGGAGCCTTGTTCTCTCCTTTGGCACTTTTTTTCTTTGCTTTGCTCTAGGACCTTGTAATTGCCATGTAGGTGCTTATGCTACAGAGCTATGTCCCCAACTCCTTTGGCATTCTTAGAGGGGAGTTAACACCAACTTTTTAATCCATTAGGACCCAATGCAGACTATAGAGTTTAAAACCTATTTTTTTCATCCAATATCCAGTTTGAAGTTTGACAGGAAATAAAAGCCATAGCCTTTATCCAAAAGCACCAATTTATCTGACATCCAGGAGCATAAGATAGCAATTTACCAGGTGGGAGTCGTCAGACAGTAAGAGTTTGAGCAACAGGAGACAAGAGACTATAGGCAAGAGCCTCCGCGCTCAGAACTACAGGGTGAACATTTTAAGATAGAAGAAAAGATGGTGTGGCAAAGCAATTTTATCTCTTTTGCACAAACATAAAACATAAGCCTCACAAATGCATGAAACTTTCCTTTTGTCCATCTGAGCCTACAATGCTCCATCACACTGCTGAATTATCCTTTCACCAGAGTTCTTGGAACAGCAGATACTCTAATGGCCTTTAGCTATCTGACCCATGCCCACAGAAATGCCACCAAACAATTAATGTGAGACAACAAGATACAGGATCAGCTCTTGGATCAGCTTGCTAAGAGAGGGAGTCATGATAGATAAGGGTGATTTGTTCCCAATAAAGCCTACAGTGATTTAAAGGAGCCGTATGTCCAAGGACCATCAGCCATGGAAAGCCAAGAGCACTGAGAACAGAGATCTTCCCCTTGCCAGTGGAAGCATCAAATCAAAAAGGAAAATGTGGCTGAAAATGGCTGACAATCCTTGCACTTGCGTTAGAAGGTGATCAGTTCACTTTACAAAACTGAAAGCTTCCCAACCCCCACACCCCCAAAAAACTTCAGGATTGGTGACAGGATTCCCATAATTATTTTGAGCAAAGAGCCTGAAAGATAAAACAAAGAGCTCAGGTAAGCATATATATAACCTCTCCTGGAATCCTAAATGAGCCCCTGAATATGATACTATAACACCTGGGTTATGTCCTATCATGATGAAGAACAAAATCACAGATGGAGGAGGTAGGATAAAAGTAAGCTTATTTAAAGACATAAAGAAAATAAAGTAGAATTCTCACTAGCCAGAATAGGGTCCTTAGGAAGATATTAAAGAAGATTCTTTGTCTCAAAATGTTTAAGGGATTTATAAGAGTTCAGCCTTTGTGTACACAAAATAATCTTTATCCTACAACAGAATGCATATATATATATATATATATATATATATATATATATATATTATATAATTTGTGCAGGGTTCATACAATGCCTGTTATGTTTGTGTCTAGATGTCCCCTAAAATCCTCCTGTGGTCATAGGTTTTTTATTTTTTTGTTTTTTTAGAGGTGACTAAATGTACTGTGCAATGGTGGAATTAAGGGCATTTGATTATTAAATAAATCCACTGATTGTGTTGGCACAGTTCTGGCTAGGACTAAGGGTGTGAGTGCCACACCTGCCCTAGGGCAGGCAACCTGCATACAAAATAAGGGATAGCAGGAGATTTTTAAAAATTTAAAAAACTTTTTTTTATCTGGTCAGGGTCTTGCTACGCAGTTCAGACTCATGGTGATACCTCTGTCTCAGTCTCCACAGTGCTGGAATTACATATGTGTACCAGTATGCCCAGTTTTGGTCAGCACAGAATGCAGTACTGCGGATCAAACTTGGATCCTTGTGCTTGCCAGGCAGGCACTTAGACCACCAAGCTATCTCCCAGCCCAGGGAAAGCGGTAGTTTTTTGTTTGTTTGTTTGTTTGTTTTTTGTTTTTCTGTCCCTTCTTGCTTTTGTTTCCTTGTGGGCACCATGAACTGCTCTCCATGAAGCCCCTCTGCCTTGGAACTAGCTGATTATGGACTGAAATCCTATAAGCTGTGAACCAAATAAATCTTTCCTCCTTTAACTCTGGGTATTGGGTATTTTGTCTCACCAAAGAGAGAAAAGTAACTGAGACCGTGCCCATAAAGGGTTCCTGGTATGCTCTGGGGAGGCTTCTCACAGCCAAATGATACCCCACAAGTGTTTCTGTAGATCCGTCTAGGGTCATGAACCAACAGACTCCATTTTGGGCTTCCTGACTCCATTTTAAGGCTACTGTCTTTACTGCTTGATACAATCCTAACTCCTGTTGGATGAATTCCTCTAACAGCACAAAACGGAGAAGTAACCTTATATATGTAGGGAATGTGAATGTAACCCTAAAGCCATTTATAAACGTATTCATCCAAAAATTTATTTACTGTGTACCTACTATGGTCAGTCACCAGGATAGCATACATGTGTCAACAAGATTAATCGGATTCTGCTCTTCTAGATTTTAACAACCTACTTTGGGTAAAACAGCCAACAAGTCAATGCAACAAACAGGAAAATATGCGATAGAATTGCTATGGGCCCATTAAATTCAGGCAATTTTGCAGAAAATGGTTTTAGCATTTAATAATGAGATTGATACCCAGAGCTGACCTAACAGAGGAGGTAGATATTTAAGCTAAGAGTATAAATTGAGGTCAATCACTTGAAGACGAAGAGAGAAGTGGTGTGAAGACCCTGAGGCAGAGGACATGGCTTAAAGCCCAAGGGTAATGGAAAGAGAATCAGTGAGGTCATCTTTAGGGGACAGAATCAGGAGCAGGGTACACAGTGCAGTACAGGAGCAAGAGGAGTGCATTCAGGGCAGCACGCCATAGAGCGACACTGGCAGCCAGGTCTCAGAGCCTGGATCCTGAGCACTGAATGAAATAGCAGCAGCCATTACTCAGTTAAGGAAGCATTTCACTATTTATTTTTTAAGTGATTGTACTAAAACTTTAATTTGCCCGACACTCTAACTTCATGGTATAGTGTGAACAGCTGATGTTTAGAGAGAGTGTGACCTCACCAAGGACTCATAACACTTAATGATAAAAACTGCAGTTTACAGCATCTTCAAACGCGTGTACTGGATTTCATGTCATCTTGAAAATGTGGAGAGAGAAGAGAGCAAATTAGCCATTCTCTATATCTCATATTCCTCTTAGTCTTTCTCCCCAGTGGCTTCACGAACTAATTCCTGCTTGGTGACCCTCTGTGCTTTCCTCCTTGATTCAGTCCTCTTATGCTTTATGGTTTCACAGGTTGCACTGTGAATCACTTGGAGCTTTGAGCTCAGGCATCTCCTACTCCAAACTGCTGAAAGAGGGCAGAGCCAAACCCGGGGAAATCACCCTCAAGGAGGTCATTCGCTGAGCTTATGAAATTTGTACCTTAATTACAAATTTATCTTTTTCAAAAAGGAGTAGGACCTTGTAAAATGTGTATTTTATAGCTATGCAATTGTATAATATTTAATACTGTTTATAAAATATAGCCAAAGAGAATACTAACCAGAACATTTGACTAACCACAACATCTCAAGTCTCCTGTTCCCTAGAAGGCCTACTGCTGGCATGGAGTCTGCTGCCATTAGTCTGTTCACACAGATCACTACTGCTTTTCATCTTAAATAGTGAATGCAGTTTACCTCATGCCACGGGGCACAATATAACCAAGACTGAAACTTCAGTGCAATAGCATTCTGCAAGCTAACTCTCAAATTGCAAGAATTCATCATAAATCATAGAAAGTTTATTAAAATAAACTCTTGCTTATGATTAGACCGTATGCAAAAAAAAAACTATATATATATATAAAATAAATTGTTCTACTTTCCTTCTGAATCAGAAGAACTCATTTACTCATTTTATGGAAAGAACAATCCATGGAGTTCTATTTAAACACATGCATTTGAATGTGTCTGAAGTACTGCAGCATCTCTTGGTGTGTCATCATTCTGAACTCGTTTAGAATTCAGTGGAACATCACGGAGCATAATATATTCATTTGGCATCTATTTGAGTGTCACAGTTATTTCTATAGATATTCAATTGTAATCCAACACTACTGGGCACTCAGGAAAAGCATTAGCCTTAATTTCGTTAGCTGCCCACTGTTAGAATTCATCTCTTGCATTTAAATCAGCACATTCACATGTTCAATTTATTCCTGATCTGAAATTTATATTTTAAAGCATCTTCTTTTATCTTGATTACCATATTCCAATGCAGATTACTTGATACACTGTTGGTCTGTTAAACTTGTGAGGAAAACTTATTATGTGTGCTGCCAAAGCAAGTGCAAGGAGGAAATCTTATAAAACAAGGGACTCTTTGGTTAGATATAGCTCTAAAATTAAGCTCAGGTTACTTAGCTGAGCTTACATTATTTTCATATATAGAAAAGTCAATTACACTAAAAAAAATACAAGCATTTTTGCCACTTTTTCCCAGTTACACTCAACTATATCATGTTGAAATTCAAATATTTGTAGAAAACTAGCTTTAAGGAAACTCTGTTCACTCACCTACAATGTGGTCTCTCTATACTTTCATGAAAGGAGCCAAGCATTAATACCAAGGGTCATGAAATGGTTCTAAAATTAGGTGCCGTGGCTCTGCTCGCAAATTCTCAGAGATTTTACTGCCAACACAGAAACAGTAAAGTGGAAATGAGAAGGTGACTGGAAATTTTTCTGTCCTAAATATAGATACAGGACTGGCAAGGTAGCTGAGTGGACTAAGTGCCTGCTTAGGTAAGTGCAGGGACCAGGGTTCAATCCCAGGCACCATATGCCACATTAGCCCTGCAGACACACAATCTCTGTCCTGGGGAGGCTGCAAAAAGGAAGACCACTATGAGTCTGAGCTGTATAGTGAGACCCTATATCAAATACATTAAAAATAATAAAGATAGTTACATAGTCATTACTCATCAAAATTAGTTACAAAATATATAAATATATATATTATATATATATATAAATATTAGTGTGTGTGTGCTAAGTTTCCAATTCAATATCATAGCAATTATAACTACTTTAACTAAAGAATTATAAAAGACATATAAATATGAATATGTAAGCCATAACTAAGATTTAAAATACCTTTATAAAGAAAATCTTATACAGTACTCTAATACCTTTCTAAAGCGGTTGAGTATTGCATTTTTACTAGAATGAATCAATCACAAATATAAAAGGATGAATCTTACCAACGGGCTTTTTCTGGATATTAAATATAGCCAGCTGTTTCCAACTCTCAAGGTCAGTTGATTGTCTACCGAGAAAACAAAGTCAGTAAGACGTTGCCAATTAAGTTTAGTCACACTTATTAACCATGTAAGAAGAGAGGTGTAAATATATTCTAGAATTATAACCAATAGCTGCATAGATAATCACATAGACCTAGCTTCAGAGTCAGGCAGATTTGCCTACATGTATTTATAAGTGCACACAGGGTCCTGGGTAGACACTTTGTTATTCCCTCTGAGGTAACTCTACTTTCTTAACTCAGCTCCACTTTTTATTTCATTTTATTTTGTTATGGTAAGAACATCTATAGGTAATATCTAATTTCTTAAAAGTACAAAATGCAATATTGTTGACTACAGATCCAGTGTACACAGTAGATCTCTGTGTACTATTTAAATCATTTCACTGAAATGTTATGCCTGTTGCTACTCCCACTTTCAAACATAAAGGTCTTTCTTTCCAGACAACACCAAAAATTCTTAACTACAAATAACTGATGCAGGATATTGTCCCTTTCAAATAGTATATTAGTTAAGTAATAAAGGAAATAAATGTTGAGTTTTGGCAGGCATAATTATATCAGCTGAGATAATGTATAAAAAAGCAGGTATATACATATGAATGTAGCAAAAGTTGATCTAACAGGAAAGGTGAGAATTGACTTTTAGAAATTCATGATTTCTTTTTCAACTTAATCTCTATTTCTCCATATGGTTGGGTTTCTAACTTTTAATTCTAAGATTTCAATCGACTTAATTTTTAACTCTTTTCGATCATAAATATCTCAATGGTACCTATTATCACAAGTTTATGTTATTTAATATGTGAAAGGAAATTTGATTTACGAATAGCAGTTTTCTGTTTGAAAGGTTTTTTTTCAATTAAAGTCATTCTGCAAGGCAGTTTTCCATTTAGAATATTGCCAAGCACTCGTTATCCATCACCTGTGTGCCTCCCCATCCATCTTTAAGTAAGCAATGTCTCAAAGTTTGTTTTTGAGTAGCAAGCCATGAACTCAGGATCGTCACACTCAAGATCCAGGCTTTTATTCCTTTTTTATTTTGATACTCAGGGTAAGTTGCTAAATTGTCTGGGCTGGGCTTGAATTTGTGATCTTCTTTGTCTCAGTCTCCTTTTTATATTATTTTTTTAAAAATCTTACATTTTATTATGACATTTTAAGTATTATATCTATCTCTAAATAACTAATTAATAAGTTGACTCTAAACTGTAGAACTTTTCTTGTTATTCAAGAATGAATTCTTTGGCCTTGAGATGATGGGTACATCCTATTCAAATTTCTAACTTTATCCAAAATAATGCTGTGGACTTTGATCAATTTAAAATCATTAACACTTTCTGTCAGGTGAGAGGAAAACTATTTTTAACAAAATACATATTAACCTCTTGCCTAATGAGATTAATTTGCTCCCCTGTGGGTTGGAGATATCCGTCTGGAGAAATTTCTGTTCAGAGGATTTCTGCTTAATCAAAGATGGCAGACAAACATGTAACCACCCCTTCATCTCTTTTCCTTTTTCCTGGCCTGTTTCCGAAATGGAAAAACCTGGTTGCTCAGCAACAGTCTAGTACATAATACCTACATCTCTCCATATTTCTTGGTTAGTGCAAGGCAGGCAGCTGAAAGCTAGCCTGTCAAAGGCTGGACACCAGGAAGGCATTTGGCTGACCTGCCTTCCCCAGGTGGCGACGGCATCACCATCACTGGAAAGCTGGGCAGAAACATAATTGCACAGCTGCACAACATCAGATGCCTCTTGTCACATCACTTACCAGATGAGAGTGAGATAAAGGTCTATGGAGAACTAAAGATAACCAGCCAAAGTCTCAAAACAGGTAAAAATGTATTGCTTAGTATTATTGGGCTAGACTGTAAAGCACAGCAACATCTAACTTACCCATATTATTGTTTGTCTGTGTCCATTTATCTATATATTAATTTATGTTGCAGGGACACTCTGGTTTTTAATAAGCATGCATAACAGACTCTACCATTAGTTTTTTCGTAATGCAAATTGTGTTGTTTTATCATTTATATAATTGATTTTAGTTTTCCAGGAATTAAAACATTTTGGGTGCATTCTGTAAATAAAAGAGTAATCATACATATATAACACTGAAATTGTTTAGACTTTTAGCATTACTGTGCCATCAGAAGTGAATTCTCAGTTCATACATCTTTGATAGAGCTGTTGCCCTGCTGAAACTTACAAGCAAATGACAGGACTCAGTTAACATGTCCTTACTCTACTGCAGAATTTAAATGAGCTAAGATTTTATAAAAGATACAGTCTTTGTGTTCAAAGGAAAAAGCCAAAGAATCTTGCAGAAGTGCTCTATCAACGTCACTGAAAAATGAATTCCTGCCAATGTTGACTGAGACACAAGACAGTCCTCTGAGTCACTGAGAGCATTTATGATAGAAACAGCTACAGCCTTGTAGGCACAGACTGTACAATCTGGAAAAGCTGATGGACATTTACATTTAAAAAATTACGTTCTGGGCTGGTGAGATAGCTCAGCAGACTAAAGCACCTGCTTAGGCAAGCTCAGGGGCCAGGGCTCAATCCCTGGCACCACATGCTGTGTCAGTCCCGCCTGCAGGGCAGGCTCAGCCTCCAGAGTCCAGGGGTGTGGAGGCACATGCCTATAATCCCAGAGCTGGGCATGCTGAAAGCAGGAGGAACACCATGAGTCTGAGCTGTGTAGTAAGACCCTGCAACAACCAAATACGTTAAAAAAGTTTACTATGGTCCTGTTATGTTATGCTTTCTGTGAAATCTAGGTGGTAAAAGTAGACATCGCCTTTGTTCTGCAGCAATTAAAGCTTCAGCCAGAAGAGGCAAAGACTAAACAAAGATACATTCATGCATCACTCAGTCGTCACCAGTTCCATAAAAATAAAGTCACATTAGATGACACAGAACAAGTGATGGCAGTGCAGGAGATGAGAAGCATTTCAAGGCACTAGTGTGAATGGCAGTTTCCACCATCATGATAATAGGATATCACAGCCCTTTTAATGTTTGACAACTTGTTGGCTCTGTCTGTCTGTCTGTCTGTCTCTCTCTCTCTCTCTCTCTCTCTCTCTCTCTCTCTCTCTCTCTCTCTCTCCCTCCCCCTCACATGTAAGAAGGTGATAAGACAGTCTTATGGATCATTCCTTCTGTGCCAGTGGCAGTTCAGTTGATAGATGTCTGCCCTGCATGGGAATGCTCACTTTGCCTACCTTTTAACTACAGTAGAAACTAAAGCCATTTTTCAGAATCTTCTTTCAAGCCAGCTGGAAGCCTCGGCAGCTTCTCTCAGAAATTTTCTTTATGTGAGCAATACATCCCTTTACACCCTTGTGGCATATACCTTAGCATCCAGACCACATCTTGGATCGGACATTGATCTGATCTTCCACAGGACAATAGTGAGCAGCTACTTTGATGTTTCACTCAGCTACTGGAATTCATAACACCTTGATAAATGATTTGACTGCTGAAGCCAGTTGTTACTATTCATTATCTTCTAGTTAGAATTTTTATTTCTTGCAAAATATATAAACATTAAACAAAGAAAGAAAGCTCTAGAATTGCCATTGACAACTCTACCTGTATGTTTCATACCTCTTGTATTACTTTCTTATAGGATACTTAGAAGTTTCTGTGATTAAATAATGAATAATTTTGTTTTGCTTTGAGCTTGTCTGTTTTTTGAGACAGGGTCTCACTACACAGTTCAGGCTGGCTTTAATCTCACTAGGTGGAGAGGGTCGCCTATAACTCTCAGCCATCTTCCTTCCCTAGCATTCTAAGTCCTGGGATTTCAGGAGTGCACCACCACACTCAACAAAAAGTGAATAGCTTATTGCCTAATTCAAATAAAACATTCAGATAAAATACTTAGAAAAGTAACTAAAGAACAAAACTGCAAGTATTTATTCCAGGTGCAAAACATTTCAGACAAATCCCTAGTATTCACATTTTGTTTTCTCTCCAAAATTTTCCTTTCTGAATTTTAAGTTTTCTGATTATGTGAAGAAGGAAGGCTGACCAAGGTGCTAGTCTAGCTTTGGACTTGTGCTGTGAGGTGTGTGACTCTCCACGTTAATACAGAAAGCAAACTGCCCAGTCCATTTTATAGTCAAAAGCGGCACAAAAGAGTTGCAGAACCAACATTTCTGGAAGGCCATGGGCCAACAGGCCTGGGAGAAAGGGTGAGCAGGCAACCCAGAAAGCAGGAACAAGGCCAACATTTCTTTATGCACAGGTAAACAGCAACAACTGGAAGCCTCAAGTTCTGAAACAGTAAGGGCATTTCCTGATAAATATCACATTACATAAAACAAATGGACAGGGCGGAGGGAGGTATAGCTCAGTGGCACACGTGCCTGCCTGGAAAGTACAAGATCCTGAGTTCCATTCCCAGTACCAATCAATCCATCAAACAAGTTGACTTTTTGATAGATGCTATAGGTTGCTGCTATTTTAATAGAAAATACAGGGGTAAGATGGTTTACCCCAACTTAGGGATTTCTTGTGTTCTTTTAAAGTAAAATCAAAGGTCTAAAATAAGAACAACAGGAGAGAAAGGGACCAAAGCCCCTGAGAATGCCTCATGATCAGTGTATAAGGGAAAGTTGCGAATAGCAAACCAACTGCACATTAGCTGTCCTGCTATGACTGTCGGGTAACTTTGCAAGACATGATGAATGTCTTATCATCAGTTACTCTATCTTCAGCCTGTTTTATTCTGGCTTAACCCCATTACAGTATTCTTAAAAGCATTTTACCTATACCTAAAGATGTTTTGACCTCAAAGAAAGCTGTAAGCATTATAAGGCTATAAGGAAATTAAATATTGAGAAGGATT
>PVKN010032200.1:0-12313 GCA_004027915.1 Capromys pilorides
TTTTCATGTATACTTAGTTCTGGCCTCCAGAGCTGTGATGTGATTGACACATTTCTCTTTGCTATCCATGACTCTGTGGCAGGCATTCTGCAACAGCAGCTTGGGAAACTGACTCAACAAATGAACCAGGGCACAGCCTCCAAATGGGCTGCTTAGTTTCAGCCTCACATGGATGAGGCATATGTGCTGTTGAGGAAGGTGCCAGCAGATAGAGAGCTCCCGGCCTGCTAGCACCCTGCAACGCGGGAACAGAGGCAGGCATTTTTAAGTAGTTACTTGCCCTCTTTAAGGTTTTGATATTTGTATTACAAACAGAAGACTTTTCACAAAATGACAGCTCTTTCACACATTAGGTGACTAAGTATAACTCATGGAGAGTTCTAAGTAAAGCAAGCAAGTAAGAGCCAAAAATTCTAATTCAAATATTCACTTGAAAAGAAAGACTCTGGAAGAAAACTGGAAAGAAAACTGGAAAGTAACTCCAAGTTCAGTAATGCAAGAGCAAACACCAACCACCAAGGGGGAATGAATTATAATTTAAATGTTTAATTCTGAAGAACACAGAGAAAAGAAAATATGATTTCTTCTAAGAAAGCATTAGAATTTCCATTAGGAAAATCTATTTTGAATATCTCAAAATGTGCTAAGCTTGCTTCCTTTGGTTACACTGTCAGTAGAAATGGAAAACGGAAGCTGTTCCTTTGTCTGAAAAAATTTTTTTAATGTGTTTAGGGCAGGGTCTATAGGGTCTCACTACACAGACCAGACTCGTAGTGATTCTCCTGTTTTCAGCCTCCTAAGCGCTGGGATTACAGATGTGTGCCACCACACCCAGTCTCTATCTCTGTCTCAGCATGCCCCAGGGGTGGGGCCAGCACAGCATGCCAGGGACTGAACCCAGGTCCCTGCATCTCCCTAAGCAGGCACTTTAGCCCGTTGAGCTATCAGGCTACCCCGTCTGACAATTCTTCGCTCATGCAGACTGAAGATGGTTGTTACATGTCCGGCATGTCCAGCATGTGGTGCAGTGCTCAGCCCAATAAAGTCCACTCTCTCAGGGGCTAGGGAAACCTCCTGGGTACTCCAGTCACCTTTGGATATGGGCTCCCTGTATGATTAGGACCATCTAAGGAAACATTTTGCCTACTGCACCTCATTCTTTAGTATACTGAATGATAAATGTATATACTTAATCTATTTCTAAAATTTCAGATGTTGACTCAAACATCTATACTTCCTGGGTATGTTGGTCAATAATTTGATTAAAAAATAAAGCTACTCTGAACTAGCCTGCCTGGCTCACTTTGGCTTCTTCACTGCTGTACTGCCCGGCACAGAGGAGGAAAACCAGAGATGTATGTTGCAAGAAGGAATGTTCGGTGTGAAGGTTGGAAGTAATTACAACACTGAAAAATACTTTCACAATTCAGAGGGACATTTTCTACATGTTGGGAGAATTAAGAGCACTGCTGTAGGTTGGGGAGATAGCTCCGTGGCACAAGTGCCTGCCTGGCAAGTGCAAGGTCCTGAGTTCGAACACCAGTCCTGAAAAAAAAAAGAGCACTGCTGTAGCTTGGATGTGTCTCCCAGAAGCCAAGCTTTGAACACTGGGCTGCCAGTGTAACAGCACTGGGAAGTGAGGCCCAGTGGAGGGCACCTAGGCCAGGAGGGAGAAGCACTGGTGAACAGATTAACAGCACTACACAGAGGCGCTGAAGGCAGGGGTTGCTTCTCATGCCCTGGGCCCTCTTGCTTCCACCATGTGTTGGTGAGAAAAGAAGGCCCTGGCCCATGGCTAGAGCCTTGGCCTTGGCCTTCCTGGCCTCCAGAACCGTGATGTGATACATTTTTCTTTGCTATCAGTTATCCTGTGGCAGGCATTCTGTGACAGCAGCATGAAGCAGACTATTCATTGCAACATTTTTTTTCCCCCTTGTATCTTTTAATAAAGATGTCAGAGATATAAGTAATTTGTAATGTGACATCTCACATTTGACCTTCTTTTGTTTGCCTTCAAACGACACTGCTCATAATGACAAAATTACAGAGGCAAACTATTAAAAAAGAAGTAAAAGCAACTGTTTGGGTAACTTATGAAATTATTCAAAGTCTGGAATTCCTTGTGTAGTGTTAGTTTCCAGTTAGGTTTGCCGGTGGTAATTAGGTAATGTTAACTTTGGCAACATTAATGGGGCAAAACTAATTTATCTCTTTCAGTACCTGTTTTCTTATTTATAAAACTAGGGTACCTCAAGGAAGACTTGTGGCAATTAAATGATAGCAGATATAGTGCTTAATTCCTGAAATTAGTACGTACTCAATACATAGATTTTTGGCAACTGGATTAAAGTTAATATTTTTGTGTCTTGATCAAAACCAACCTAATTAATGTACTTAAAAAATTACAAACATGTCAAGAATTTTGAGAGGGAACCTATTAAAACATTTGAGGATTAAATATAGACTTTACTTTCAAAATAAGGATAGAAGAGGCTGGATTTAAGAGTCCTTAGTGTTTTTGACACATAACTCTGTCTACTGTGGTCTAAAAACCCTCCTTTACCCTCATGGGATAGGAGGGCTCATCCACCTTCCAGCAGGGCATTTACAGGACTTTGTCAGTGAACAGACAGAGTGAATAAAGGAGAATGAGTCCTGAAGGGTGAACTCTGGGTTTCTGGAATGAGCAAGCAGGTGGCTGTGGAGCCACTAACCTAAGGGGACATCAAGTTCCTCTGTCCACTCTGTTTGGATACCTCCTTTCACAAAACAGTGACTGCCAGACACAGCCTCTATCTTCAGCCATCATCTGTTTATAAGATCTGGCACCATGGTCATGACCACTGCTTCCACCCCACTGGGGTAGACTGACTCTCCCTATCACCTCCTTAGATCGCTGCTTCACTTTTAGGTGACATCTTAAAGCCCATCTGCTGTCTTAGACACTGAACTTGGCTGTTGAGGCCCCAGAGGTAAATGACACTCCTGTGTCGGTCAGCTCTGCCTACACACAGGAGAAGAGAGGTTTTCTGAGCACAGTAGATGTGACAGTCAATTCTGCTCAGAATTGTTGGAAGGCTCCACAGAGATGAAATTTAAGCTGGTGGAGACTTAACGGAGCAAGAACGTGGCTACACTACAGTTGGATGAGAAGGAGTCAGAATTTAAAATTTTTCCTGAAGGTCTTAAATTTCTTGGAACATAAGAGCACTATATTGAAATGAAGGTGGGCAGGAGTGGGCGAGCAATCTGGACCCGAGTGGCAGAGATTAAAATAAGCACTAGAAGGGAAGAGAAACAAACTGTCTAGGGGCAAGAAAAACTGCTGTTAAACTGTGCTGACAGGGCTCTCAGTGTCCTTGAAAATCACAGTCTGAAGTGGCATCTGTCAGCGCTGTGGGAGTGATTTCCTCCCCACCCTTGGCATTCCCAGGCAGGACTCCACCAAGTCGGTGGCGCTCTCTAGATGGGTACAGAGTGCCCGACAGGGCAAAGCACCAAAGGAAAGCAGGTTCCTTCATTCGGACCACACTGCAGTGAGCCACAGAACTCAGGCGGGAACACGGGGTCCCTACTCAACTCACCATTTGGCGTGTTCTCTGCTAACGCCTAAGCCAGCAGCGCCGGGGTGGAGAGTGGTTCTGTCGGTTGGCTTTTCAGTCCAAAGGAGCTCACTTGGGTCTAAGGCAGAGGCGGGCAGGGCAGGTCCATCGCTGACCAGGACCACGGGAGTGTCTGGGGCCACAATGCACTGGTTCTCAGGGAGCAGAACAGGGGCAGTGGGGGAAGGCAGTGCAGCCGCGGGGGTCGCAGGGGCGGGGGGCGTGGCTTTGTCTGGGCTCTGCTCCTGGGCCCCAGGCACAGTCTGCTCAGGCTGGAGACGCTGCTGCGCCCCGACCTCCGAAGGCTGTCCTCTGGGATCAGATGCCTCCGCGGTCCCGGTGTCTGAGGAGACGCAAGAAGCTGCTGGCTGCTTGCTAGGTTTCTTCTTGCCCTTCGTGGTCCCCGCTGTCCCTGTTTTGCTAGAAACTGACTCTTTTGAAGCTTTGGGACGAGACGAGGTGGACGAAGTAGACGGGGAAGCTGAGGCTTTGGAGCCCGTTGTTTTTTTGGAATGAGAAGAACCAGCTAAAAATAGAGAGATTTTGCATTAAAAACTGAAGAGTTTAAAGCCTTTCAAATAAAGTAACAGCTGCCGTTGGCACTGACATTTAAAATGCTCCCTTTAAAATTTGTTGGATAAATAAATGAAAGCAAATTGGCTAATAGTGCTAAGTTTCATTTTCGACCCCCTCTGAGCCTCTCATTTATGCGGGAGGATGCGACACAGGGGGCCACACAGAGAAGCGAGGGCCTGCTAACTTCTTCCTCTAGTGTCTGGCTGGACCAGCAAGAGGGCGAGTCCTCAGCTCGATGTCCCACAGGTCACCGGAAAAAGTTTCCGTAGGCTCTAGAGATGTGATAGTGGTGGAGAAGACCATCACCAGTAGAAGGCCATGTGTAGTACACACCTGGGCTCTTCAGAAATGTGTGTCTGTGCCTCCTACTTACGAGGCCTCGGTACACACCAACGGCTTCTTTTTGGGTCAAAAGCAAATTCTTTCATCCCACCAAGAGTCTGCTCCCAATCTGCTCCCATATTTCCAGAGAAGGAAGTCTGCCTGCGCCCTCATCTGCTCCCACCGAGGCTGCATGGCTGTAGACCACCTTCCAAAGGTCAAAAGGCAGGGAAACTAATTACTCCAAAAATGTTTACGCTGGTGTTGAATAGTTCAAAAGGAAAGAACTTCTGACTCTACCTCTGAAAGTCTCGTCTTCCTTACCACTCACAGGATCTCCAGCGGACTGTCATGGCGCCCTTGCTTGTGACGGACAGGGCTAGCATGAAGCACATTATTTTCGGGAACACAAAGTCAACTGTTCTCATCTTTCTGTCATCTTAGGACACACACTCAAACTCCTGTGAGCATACTCTATCGCTCCATGGCCTTTGGGAACTATAACTTCTTTTGAGTTGTTTCTTCCCTTACAAATGCCATGTATTTCTTCTTTTCATTGGGGTAAGGGAGTTAAAGGCTCACAGATTATTAGAAAAATATCCATAGTATTGGTTAATATTATGGAACCAATCTGCATTGAAGACAGATGTTATAGTAACTTACCTGAGTATAACCTCATGGAAGTCAATTGGGAAAGTCAAGAGACAAAGAACAAATAAAACTAGACAGTGACACACAAGACTTCATGAGTTTGATAGGCAGAAAATGCTGATGTCAGTTAGTGCCAAGATCCAGGCTGAATAGGAGTGTTGTGCTTTGGGATCCTCACAATTTAGATATGCAAAGTAGCTACACCCTCCCCCATCTTGACTTGTTACTATTCCTATATAGTTAACCTTTATTTGCATACAAGCTGAATTCATTATGCATACTCTTTCAATTTAAACTCTAAGTTTAATTTTTTTTTTGCAATAAGGATATTATGGATTAGATGCCTAAATATAGCTAATTATTTTCTTGAGTTAATTAGAATGTTTGCAGCATATGAATCTTAATAATTTTTTGGGAAAAATCTTTCATAGCCAAAAGAAAATTTAACTTTAGGCTGTCTTTTAAGGAAAATGGTAATTTCTTCAATGCCTGCAGCTCAATTTCAAGCCATATTATATTTTTAAAAATCATATTCCAAAATGACAGGTCTTGGTGGAACTCAACCTTCACTTAAAAAAGTGTTGCCTCTTAGCTAAGAACTTTTGTTGTTAATAATGTGTAAGAGTGAGAATTAGAAAAGAAAAATATGGAGGCTCAGCCTTACCTCCCTGAGAAAGCTTCAGAATATTCAGGCCTGGCAGGTTATGCGGTGTAAGGACTTAAAACTTCTGACTAAAAATCAAGAATTTGAACTAACTTTTCTAGAAGTTATTAGTTTCAATGTTATTCAAGTAACATAGAATTCTAAATGGATACACATGGGGTATCAGCCCAGCTCTGAGGAGTACTATCCATATTTCAGAAAAGGGGGCTTTTCAGTATTTTTAATGCAATCCCGGGTGCTTGTGACAGCGCTAGAACAATCATACTCTTACTTGTGTAAGGGCTCAACTCTCTTCTATGGCATACAATAGATCAACTGACTACTATTCTCTTAGGAACAGCAAGAGTTGAAGTATAGACATGAAGAGTCTCTAAACACTCAGGTAAAATATCTGGAAGTAACTAAAAGATCTGTCAGGAAAGCCACCCTGCCCCAACATTTCTTGCCAGATGCTTCTGAGAGGCCCAGCTGAGGCCGTAGTGAGCCCCCATCAGGTGGGGAAAGGAGAAGTGGGATGCTACGAAAAGCCAAGGGCACACGGACCACTCAGGGTTTGCCTTTAAGAAGCAGCAGCTCGGTGCCAGCCTCGCCCTGGGTATTGCTGTAGGACTCTGCCAGGTGGTCCAGGGGACACACAGACAACAAGCTAGGACACTGAAACAGGAGAGGAAATGGTCCCCAGGGACTGTTGGCACATCAATCTGAGACGTTTTATTTTAAAGATTCATACATAAAGGTCAAAGGTGGGATGAATGGATCCCAGGGAGAGAGATTTATTTGCCTTCAGAGAACAGCTACACTGTCAATGAAATCATTCTCTGAATTTGAGTATTATGGGTATGAACTACAGGGAGAAAACCCTAGCACCAAGGAAAACCCTGGTAAGCAAGTGCTACAAAGTTGCTGCTGATTTTATGGAAAATAAGACTTGTTATAGTAAGGAGATTTTATGCATGCTTATGGTGGAAAGTCACTGAGCATACGGAGTTGAGAAATGTCCCTTTAAAGGCCAGATGATGTGGTAGGCATCTCCACTCCCTACTTCTCTAGGGGCGCCATTCTGCATTAAGGCTCTCTAACTGGAAAGGAAAGCTGGACGACCAAAACATGAAGTTAAATGTAATAGGAAAGCCAAGCATCCTACTGGTGATTTATAGCAGAAATTTGTCACCTCACCACCCAAGCATGCTTTGCTTTAGAGCAAACTGAAACCTACTGAGGGTGATGCAGCAGCAGGAGTACTGTGAACATAACTTTTCACTCACTGAGTTGTTTCCACATAAGGTGGAGCTGAGCCCCAACCTTGGCCACTTCTCAGAAGAGAGATGACTATGGATGCTGAAGAGCAACATGTTATAAGCCAGCAAAGATGTCAAAGGTGTGTCATGTCCTCATATGAATTGAACTGTTTTGAGTGCAAATCCAAATGAAAAAGCCAGCCACAAAATCCAGCAGGCAGAAGGTCCATCTATATCTAAAGGGTGTTACATCAGATCCTCACACTTCATCAGACACACTACAACCAGCGTCCTTCAACCGGGTCTTGTGTGCCAAGAGAGGGTACCAAGATGGACGAGCCCTGCTTACTCAGAACCGAACAAGATGAGCTCATAAGCAGCAGGCTGACTCTCCTCCAGCAGACAGCTACAATGGATTCTCCTGTCACTCTTCTGTTTTGTTAACCTTATTTTTGTTGCACAGGTTTCCAATACATAGTGATTATATCCATCACAGAGAGCTGGGACACATACATCATATATCTTAATCCCTTCCCCCTTCCTCTTTCCTTCTCTTGGTCCTCTTCCGATCTGCAAAGGATCCCCTTCTTTTGTATTATCTTTTATTTTGCTCTTCAATTTATTTATACTGCTGAGTTTCTCACATAAGAGAAACTGTGAGATTTAAGCTCATGTGCGTGATTTATTTCACTTAACATGATTTCAACATGCATCCATTTTCCTACAAATGACTCACATTTATCTTCCTTTATAGCAGAGTAGTTATCCTTTGTGTCAAAGCTGAATCCACGGGTGTTGGCCCTAAGACACCACAAGTCCTCCTCTCCTCAAAGAACAGTTAGCCCCTCCCAGAGCTGAGCCCCTGGACTCAGTCGCCCCATGCACTAGGGTGTACTCACCAGCCTCTTGGGTTGTGTTTCGGCTCGTTGGCTTGGGCGGAGGGATGGGGACCTGCTTACCAGGAGCCTTGGCATTTTTTTTAATGGGAGGCACTTCGTCACCTTTGTGGCTGGGCCCAGCAGTGGCCCCTTTGGTAGGCACGGGTGATTTTTTGGGTTTAGGTTTGGGTTTAGGCTTAGGAGGAGCTGGAGGAAGTGGAGCAGGAGCTGCCGGTGTTTCAGAGTGGTTTTCAGTGTTCTCTATAAATGAGAAAGTGAACAGAGCAAACTGATAGACACACACCACAGACGGCAGAACACATGAGCACAGGGTACACATGCAGCTGCTTGGCTCTTGGAAACCAGACAGACTTAAGAGTATTCTTTGGGTCCATCAATCATTCCCTTGTTAAACAAAAAGTGACACAATTACTCTGATAAGGTTACACTGAGCAGGAGGAAAGGTCTGCAAGTCAGGAGCCTTGGGTCCAGCCTCAGACCTGTGGCCGCTAGGTGACGGCAGGGCACTGAGTGCTAACTAATTTAGCAAAACTATAGGGTGCTCAAGAGTGACAGATGAGAGTGTCACATACACCCCCACAGTCACCAGAGAAAGCAAAGCCATGGCAATGACTGGACTCGCACTTAGCTCCCAGAACTCAAGCCCAGTCAACTTGAAAGGGATTTGTTCTTCATCTCAGTGTGGCCAAAAATCAGTGATGCTCTAAGCTATGGGAGACACGGGCACCTCTGGCACGAGGTGCAGTGAATCGCTTACTACCAGAGCGCCTTCCTGCTCTCCTGGCATGTGAGGGCAGCTTCCTGTTCAACAGGAAACTTCCTCTGTCCTCTTCAAGTAGTGCCACACTGTGGGGTACGGAACCCCAAAGAGGTCTGCCTTGTCTTATAATGCTACATAAAAAATGATTTTGAAAAGACATAGCCAAAACTGTACCAAACACAGCAGCCCCTACAGGTTTTGCGTACCTAGAAGAGATAATTTACTGCTCGATAAAGAAAGTGCAGGTGCCGAGGGGCATTCATATATTTGCATCTGTATTTTCTCTACTAATGACTGAAATTATAATAAATTTTAAGAATGATTTGTTTCAAAGAGCTAAGCAGCATTTCTTTTAAAATGGAGCACAATACAAAAACATAAGACAGGGTCAGGACCAGACTCAGCCTTAATTGGATGTATCTTGGCATGCTAAAATGACCCAAAAAAAGAGTTTTGAAGTGTCTTAAAATGGGCAGGAATCATTTTTTATTGTCAATTTTTGTTCCTTATTCTAGTGACTGTAAAATGAGGACTTCTATTTTTCTAACCCATCTGCTGATCAAAGTACACACACACACACACACACACACACACACACACACAATCTTACCATCCCAGTGGTTTGAATTATAGCAGTTAATCAATAAAGCCTAGAAAGTTCCTCAGCCACAAAACCCTCCCCAGTCATTGTGGCTCAAAGTGACCGCTTTCTCTCCCATCTCTATTTGGCCGTATTGCAGGAGACACTTTTTCAGCACTCATCAGAGGCCATGCTGTCCTTTCACCACTCTGTTTATGCATCTTCTCTCCACTGAATCACTTAGTGTTTATAATAACATAGCCTCCCAAGGGACCTAATTGATCTGAAACAGTGGCACGTCATCACCAAAGTCCATTAGAGGACTGTGAATGATGCAAACTGACACACAGACAGAACACTAAACTTTAACATAAAATACAGAACATACACTGACTTGCCAGATTCATTGCATGGGGGAAGCCTACCGTTTTAGGTACGTCTCTGTGTCACTTTGGACTCTAGCCTATACCTTGCATGGACACTCAGCCCACTCATATCACTAAAAGGAAAGCAAGGTGGCCTGTGGTCCTTAGCATCTTAATTTCCCCCCAACACTGAAAGCGCATGTCTCAACTTTCCCCTTCAAGACAGGGGACTGTTTTGCTTTCTGCTTAAGGTTTTAAATTCTAAAATTATAAACATATAGGTTGAGAATGTAGCTCATGAAAAGCACACACTTAGCACATACAAGTCTCTGGGTTCAACTGTTAGCACCACAAACACGTGAGAATAAAGCAAGTGAAGTAAAATCCCTAGAAATTCAGCTTCTGGGTCTAGGACAGAAGAGATGGTTCCCTCTGTGACTGCTGGGAATGGAAGTCCCCATGGGGTGACAATGAACACGCTGTACATGGACTCTGCTGGCTTGCCGGAGAGCACGGGCCACCTCCGCTTTTTGGGTTCTACCAGTTATGTGTCAGTGCTGCTGCTCTGAGGAGACCTTGGTGGTGTTTGTATTTGTGTGCATATGTTTACACATGTGTGAGTATGCAAATAGCATGACTTTCTGATTATACAAAAAGCCTCTTTGGTCTGAGATTTTACATCCTCTGGAGCGCTACGCTCTTCAAGTCACATGTACTCACTGGCTCTGACTCTGCCTGGCAACTGCTGACACACAGTCAGTGGGAAACTCTCTTCACCAATAGGTGGGAGGTGGGAGGTAGTAAATTTCTTTCCCATTCACCATGCCCTGAAGACATGACATAAACTGATGGAGTAAAGGCAGTTAGTAGAGAGCTGGCTCTTCCTTCTGGCTTCATAAGGACACAAGGCTTCGAAACAACACAACCTGAAAGACAATCTCTCTACACTTCCAGCCTGGATCCTTCACCACATAAAAGGTGATCCTGAGAGTGCTCAGAGGACACGAGGGCTGCATGTGTCTTGCAGCTGCCCCAGCATGCATTTTAGGTCAAGGTCTTCTCTGTCAGCACTGTTTCCTTCAGGTTTTAGTTTAGAAAGGTCTTCCTCTCAGAAACAACTCTGGTCCCCATGCGAGCTCCGCTGGCCAGCTGCACCCAGGTCTTCTGCAGTACTTGGCATTTGTATTGTGATTGCAGGGCCGTGGGCTCCTCTCCTCCTAGGCCACGTGTTGCTTAAGGACAAAGGCTGTTTTTCATTTTCCATTTCTTTCCTGATCTGCTCCCCACCCCATCTCATTCATGGTAGACCTTCCTTATCCCTTGGGGAACAAATAAATATTCATCGGTGTTATTTGATTGAAAGCTCTTTCAAAGAGCTCAGTGGAAATAACATCAAATAATTTTCAGATTTCTCACGTTTAACACCATGCTATATTTAGCAGATTGTAGGGCAGCTTTTCTGCCTCATATGGATTTAAGGACATTTATGGAGAAAGAATAATGGAGACTGAAAACCCATGAACCTGAAGGAAGAAATCTCCAGTGCTAGGAGAAGGAGGCCTCAAGCCACTGTACCAACTACGGAATCAGAGGCCTTTAGGGACCCCAGAAATACTCAGCACCCTGGGCAGAATCTCACAGAATGGGTGTGAAGGATATGTCTCCCACTTCGTTTTGCTTTCTTCAACACTGACTGATGTTTCAAATGTTAAAATGCTGACATAATATAAGGAGCATTATGAGCACCTAGGATGTTAATGGCATGTGTGTGGTTTTGCAAAACAGCCAACTAATACATGAAGTAATGCTCTTAAGTAAGCTGGCTTTGTGCAGGAGGAAATGCAGTACCACATCCCCAAGCCAGGGTGAATTAAGAACATGGCGTGGCGGGTTTGCACGGCAGTGAGCTCACACAAGAGCCGAGACTAAAAGAGGAACAAAAGCAACTCAGGCTGGTTTTCAGAATTAAATGGTGCCTTTCTAGAAAAAGGAATTTTTACCTTTGCTTGTAAGATATTTATACTGAGCATAATTCTATAATCTGAGTTATGAACGACATTCCTTTTAGCCTCAGGAGATGGCTTGCACACCTATTGTCTTCATTATGGTTCTGTGTGGGCTCTGTTCACGCAATATGCAGAAGTCACGCTGCCTCATCAGGGGAACACCAGTTCCTAAGGCATCTACAACTCCTCCTGCAGGGGCCGGCAAGCAAGATGCTATCTTGGGCCTTGTTTGATCACAAGGAATAAATTATACTTCTTAGACATACAGGATAAGAAGGTAAGAATTTCTGTCAGCTATTCATGGACCATAAGATCTTTCATCCTTTTAGACCATCATAGCCTATTGGTTTAACTAACATAAACCTCTCAACTGCTTTTTCTTACATTGATACAGGTAGTGCTTCTTCTGAAGTCTGGACAGTCAGTGAGTGACAATGACACCCACACAGACCAGGGACCAACCACAGAGGGATTTGAAATTTAACAATTTAGTGATACAGCACCGTTAGACTTAAACAAAAAACATTACCATTTGCATTCATCTCAACTGAGCCCTTTAAAATTTAAGTCTACTTTCTCCTTGCAGTCCAGAAATATCATTATTGACAGAATCAGTTAATTTTTCATAATCAGTGTTCCATAACTGTAATT